>JAOXJP010196104.1:0-12158 GCA_025762735.1 Platanus orientalis
ATAGTGTTTCTTCTATCCATAGTCTAAACAATTATCAAGCTTGGGTAGTTTTTTATTAGCACAATTTAATTGTGAGAAAAACCCTTCCATAGCTTCTCGAGAAAGATCACAACAACGTTTCTCTATAAGTTATAACGGTCACTGCTCAACAGACCGACCTATTAGCACCGACCTGGGTAACGCTTGCTTATTGTGAGATAAGCATTGTGTTGCATTCACCCTCAAACATTGTGTGTTATACCCACTTAGTAAAGACTGGGTTACTATCACCTGGGCAAGGTACAACACCCAATCCTATGGGATCCCATCTTGGCTTCGGAGAGAGTCATATAAATTCTTCCTTGCATATCCCCCCCACCTTGGCAATGTTTAAGTGGGACAAAAATATTTTCATGGATCAATCCATAATAACCTATGTAGACATTGTTTTATGGATGTATAGCACTAACCTTCCAAGGACCCACAACTTTTCTAGAGATCAAAATCTCTCCGTGAGTCCCATAAAATACAACATTCGTCTTAGTGAGACGAAGGCAATGTTGTAGATCGATCCGACTAGGTATCATGACTAATGTGAAGCCACACATGTCTTCGGAAGTGATATTTAGCGCATATGCACCATGATTGATGTAGAACCGAGTAGTGTTCAATCATGACTATATATATTTTTTCATAGCCTTTGCAGGGAGAGCTTCACTAACATCTCTCGTTGAGTCCCATTAAAACTCTCAAGGACAGTCACAAAAAGACATCCGAGCAATCAACTTTATAAATGAATCAATGATCACTTAATATAGTAAATGCAAAATATATCAACATCCAAACTTCATTAGAAACTTCAAATAGTTCATACAAATTAAAACATCAAGCTAGCTAGAAGCAAATACAAGTGCATAAGTCATCTAAATGGTTCTTATATTTACAGCTTTTGCATGACTAGTTTTTCGTAGACCACTATGTTTTTAAGCAGTTGCACCCGATGTCAATGACTTACATGTCTCCTGATGAAGCACATATGCTAATAGTAACACCCGAGAAGCTAGAGAAAATGTCAATTGCTTACGTATAACTCATGAATATCCTATGTTTTCAAAACAAAGAAGGTTCCTCCTCAGTGAATACCCATTTTTGAAAATTAGAATGAAGGAATTTACAAAACATCGAAGGAATCCACCTTCAATCCAAGAAGGCATTTCAAAAGCAAACTCATTTCAAAACCTTGATCCAAAGTTAAGGACAAATTTTGCCCATCATTATTTTCTCAACCAAAATTATTCTATATTTCAAAAACTATCCACCCAATATCCATGACTTACATGCAAGGAAGAAACATGGTCTCTTCCAAGTCAAAATTAAGGCACTTCCTTCTTTGCTATATGTGGCAAAGCTGTATATACCAAAGAGGGGCATCTGTCAGCACCCAAATTTTGACTTGGGTCAATTGATAGCATAAGGACAGCATAACAACATTTAGGCATCAAGACTCTTTGCACCCTTAGCTTAGGAAGAGCAAACTTAGACTCTAAGAGGTTAGGCATTCCCAAAGAAGTCTTCCCAGATACTCTAGTTGCAAATGAACAAGTCAAAACACCTTATTATAGCCCAAATACACCATTTCAGGTTAAACCCTAATCTCTCACAAAAACATCAATAGGACTTTGAGGGTCCACATTTAAGAACTTCATCCATTTCATCAGAAAGTTTTCCACCTTTTATAAGTCTTTCTTCAGCAAAGCATCATAGGCAGAAAAATTACCATTTTTCCCTTTTGCCTTCAAAAGCCTTGAACTCACTATTTACCACTCAGATCATAGAATTCTCTCACCTATATAAGCCTTCTTGTCATGAAGCATCGCAGGCAAAGAATTCTGATTTTCACTTTTTTCTACCCGCAGGTAAAAAATTACCATTTTACCATTTTTACCTCAGAGATTTTACCCCTAGACCCTCAAAGTATCCTTGAAGCCTCTCCTATCACCTAAATGATGTAATTTCAGATCCAATGCATCCTTACTTCTCCTAATTCTAAGAAACTCACCATAGAGCAAATGTTTCTCAAGAACGAAAACTATCGATTTCTCAATTTATGATAACCCTAACTAATAAATGACCTTTATAAGAGCTCTTAAAAATTCATTTGATCTTTGAATCCAGATAGGCCGATCATTGTATCTCGGCCTCATCCTTAGCTTCAAATCTCCAGGTCTAAGAAGAGAATTTGGAAATCTCAAACCTCTGAGAAATCTCAAATCTCCCCTAAGGGGTCAAAAAGTTTTTTAGTTGCATTTTGCTCATATAGAGCTAGAATATTATCCAGACCTCCAAATCAAGATAAATCGGTATCCATCTCTCTAAAATTGCAAGGCCTTCGAAAAACTATCTAAGGAATGTGAAATTTTGTGAAACTTATTGGCTTAGATTCCCTCAAATACTTCAAAATGAGCAATAAATCAGGTCTAAAAATCGAATGCTCAACCAACTCCAAGAAGTTCACCTAAATTTAAAAATTCAATCTGTTAGTGATCACCCCATAGTAAATTCAGAGCCTCTAGATTATCAAGTCCACACTAGATTACAAAATCCTTGTGGACCAAGCCATCATTTATGCTCAAGCTAATATAAAGCACTTTTGGTCTGTATTTGGCACCCGGAATGCCCTTAAAAGTTCTCACAGACTCAGAATGCAACAAGGTTAGGCCCATTTTCTCAATTTCAGCCCTATCCTTAAAAGAACATTTAATTGACTCAAACATCAAAGAATGTCTACCAACTCAATTCCACCAGCCTTCAAGCAACTATAGAAACTCGATATCTCCAAGTGACCCTACTTCGAAAACCCTCTAGCAACTGCCCGAGAATTCGGCAGCCAATCTGTTAGCTCTTATAACTCTGGGATTTCCCAAGCTTCAAGTCCCCCAAACATGGCACATAGCAGAGATTTATAGAGAAATCAGCAGCATTTCCAGTCCAGTATTGTCCAACTGCCCAAAAAAGGGTTTTTAACACAGTTTTCTGCTCGGACATCGTAATTTAGCATAGTCAGAGGCTATAGCTCACCTAGGCCAGGGACCATCTTTCACCTAACAATTTCTAAGATTAATTTTACCATTTTTCAATTTCAAAGTGCATATGAGAGTTATTTAGGTAAAAAAAACCTTGATTTCACCCCATTGCCCTTATCATAATTTGGTTCTGACTGGTTTAGCGTAACTAGAGTATCTGCAACCTTGGAAAATGACACTGAATTGACCAACTTCTGAGCTAAAAAGCTTGCAGGCATGATAGTAGAGAGGGGGTTCAAAAACCCTAAAAATAATAAATATCCACTAAAGAGCTAAGACTTTTTAAACTTAGCTCATTAATGGCAATTATTTCATTTACACCTTAAGAGATAAAATGGCAGCCCTTGGATTGGAATCTTCCAATGTGAACCCGCATCCCTCACCTTTAGATCTAAATGTTGAATTTCAAATCCCAAAAGTTCCCCTCAAGTCCCCCCCAATTGGCATCTTTATGCGCTTCCATTGAAAACTACAACCAACCACATTCCAGTAAATGGAATCTCCCACATCCCTTTGTCCACCTCACCTATCGAAGTGAACAAGCACTATTTCATCTCCACCCTTCACCTTAGATCATTGAATTAATCCTAGCCTCCCCTTCAACCAAGTCACCTATCACAAAAGCCTTAACCTTAGCCACCCATTTTAGATGAATCCTAACCCTACAACTAAAAACCACCTAAACCAATCCCCACCCTCCATTCTAGGTTAACCCTAGCCACACATGAATCTAAATTGGGGCTAGAAATAGCACCAATTTCATGCATAAGGGGGCTGGCAACCAAAAACCCTAAAAAAAAGAGAGAGAAGAAGAAGAAAGAAAGGAATCTTGTAAACCCTAGGCCACTTGGACCCAAGGTAAGCCTAAAACCTTTGTGTTTTACTAATCCCCAAGTTCATATACTCATTTTACAAGTTGTTGTTATATCCAAATTGTGCTAATTCATTGCTTCAATTTGGGTTACATAGTAGAGGCTCAACAACCTCTATTTGGTTTCTTTTCTAAGCATGCTCTAGTATAGAATTGTTTATGAATTTTCTACAAATCTGTTGGAGCCTGAATTTTAATATGTTACACTAGACATGTATTTTTGCTAGCAGATTTAATTTCATGATTTTATAAGTTGTGGAAAGCCTCGAGATGGTCCCCCAAACAGACTCCAAAATCAGAGTCTTTGGTGACCTAGCTCAACCTAATATTTGTAATTTTTATTTGATTTTTGTATGCATGAGCTAAAGCCCAATTTTGGGTATATTTCCTATGATCATGCATAATTTCACATTTTCCTTAATGCCCTAAGGGCCTCAAATTCAAGAAATCTAGTTGTTGGATTTTCTCTCAGTAACTAACGCCTGAATTTTAAGGAATTAAAATTCAAGCATTGAACAAATAGGTGTCAAGAATAAGATCAAGCGTTGAGATCTTGGACCCACCCTAGGGAGCCCTAACCTTCTCTAGGCCTATCCTATGGTTACTTTAACCTCTAAAATACAATTTTTTGCAAAAGCACCTCTATGGGCCCTTATTTCTCTCCCAACACCTAAATTTAATTTCAGGCGTTAAGCTTAGGATTTGTTCAAGTGTGTGTGCAACCTAGGTACAGTATAAGGACCCAAGAGAAACCCTACCCCTCTAGGCCCCACCTGTGTGGCCTTAAAACCAAAGTTGGTTGCTGACCCCAGCACCCAACGCTTGAATTTCCCTTAAATTAAATTCAAGTGTTAAACATTCAGGCGTCAGACCAAAAAATAGCCGTTACTATAACAGATGACCAGATGGCCTACTTTGGGAGAACATACATCCATGGGGTGAAATACCATGTCCCGTAGGGTTATACAATGTAACCCTAGGAAACTTCCCCCAACTTAACCAAGGGTTCCTAAGACACTGGGACCCACCAAACCACCCTAAAAGACCACATGAATATGTTGATGTGATCAGCACCCAATGCTTGAATTTTACCCTAAATTAAATTCAAGCATTGAAAATTCAGGCGTAGAGTTAAAATTCAGAAAAACACAACTTCTTTCTTTTCTCCCCTTTATGTTAGGTTTAAACTTAACCCTAAAAGAACTAAGCAGTGAACAATTTAGAGGGGTTCACCACCCTTCTAAGGGTCTAACCCATGAGGGGTCTCCTACAATTAGAAATAGGCTAACATAAAGGATAGTTCCTAGATTTTTTAGAAATTAACTCTTGAATTTCACCCTGAATTAAATTCAAGCATTAAAGGTAAATTTAGGCATTAAGCCTGAGAAAAATCCAACAAACATATAACTCAGAATTCACAAAGCATGGGCATTGACATACTTTAAGACTTGTGTGAATGGGAGAAGCCACCTTAGAAAGGCGGGTATTTTGGGTGCCTAACACCTTCCCCAAATGCAACTAAACAACTTACCCCCAATCTCAGGAATATAGACCAGTATTAGGAGTTAAAACCCTAGACCTTTGGGTCTAAACTTCTCCTCTTCCTCATAGAGAAGAACTAACATCCAACTCCATTAGTTAAACCCCAAGTTGGTGGCGACTCCAAGTAAAGCCTTACCCTCTCATAGAAGGGTTAGCAACCTTTCATGCATTGGCATCGCGCACTAAAGAGTGGGCCCATAAACCACGGGCAGGAGGGGGCATCAAATGCCTCCCCCTAAACTCCGACGTCCACAACGTGAAATTCAAGATCCTCTCTTCTTTGATTAGCATAACTCTTCTGATGGATTTATGTAGACAATAACATTTCATGGATCAGTGAGATCTTTTTAGCAGTAATCTATAGAAGTTCAGGCCCTAAAAGCCTTTTCTCACCAATTTCACTCTAATAAATTTATATCGCGCTTTCTTCCTTATAATGCTTCATATGGCACCATCTGTGTACTTGCTTGGAAACTGTTGTTATATGCAAACTCTATCAAAGACAAGTTAGTATCCCAACTGCCATTAAAATTAATGACATGTCCTCAGCATGTCTTCAAGAATTTGTGTAGTTCTTTTCGACTGTCCATCAGATTGCAGATGAAAAATTGTACTGAAATTCAACTTCGTTCCCATTGCTTATTGCAAACTCTTCTTCAACCTCGAAGTGAATCTAGCATCTTTGTCAAACACAATCCCTACTAGAATACCATGCAAATGAATAATCTCATCCACATATAACTTTACCAACCTGTCCAATGAGTAAGTCATCCGTATCAGCAAAAAGTGAGCGGATTTGGTAAGTCTGTCCACAACTACCTAAATATCATCATATCTCTTGCTAGTCTTAGGTAAGCCATTGACACAATCCATAGCTATGAGCTCCCACTTCCATTGGGGAATATCCAATGGTTGTAACAATCAAGAAGACTTTCGATGTTCAATCTTGACCTTTTAACAAGTCAGGCATTTAGTCGTACTTGGCTATTTCCCTCTTCATGTTTTCCACTAGTAGTGTTCCTTCAAGTCACGATATATCTTGGTACCCCCCGGATGTTCAGCATAATCAACTCCATGTGCCTCATCCATGATTTCTCGTATCAGCTCTTCACTATTAGGAACACACAACCTTCCTTGATACCACAAGGAATCATCATTATGGATAGAAAAATCAGCATGTTGTCCTTCCTTGACTTCGGTATTCAACTTCAACAAGTTAGGATCATAATCTTGTGCTAACTTCACTTGATTAAACAAAATTGGTTGTACCTGAAGTTGAGCCATCAAACATGCCAAACCACTAGCATTCTTGCTACTAAAAGCATCAGCCACAACATTTTCTTTACCCAGATGGTAAAGTATCTTGCAATCATAGTCCTTGATCAACTCTAACCATCTGCGTTGCCTCAAGTTAATCTTTCTAAGAGAATAAATACTTTGGACTCTTGTGATCAGTGTAGATCTCACATGCAACACCATATAGATAATGTCTTCATATTTTCAAGGCAAACACTATTACTATCAACTTTAGATCATATGTCAGATAGTTTCCCTCATATGGTTTAAATTGTCTTGATGCATAAGCAATGAATTTACCTTCTTGCATCAAAACACAGCCCAAACTTTTTCTAGAAGCATCACTGTATATGGAAAATCCTTCTAACCTTATAGGTGGAGTAAGAACTGGTGCAAAAACCAACCAATCCTTCAATTCCTAAAAATTGGATTCATAGTTCTTATTCCACTCAAACCTCTTGTGAGGTCAACTTAGTCAATGGACAAGAAATCTTGGAGAATCCTTCAATGAATCTTTGATAATAACTAGCCAATCCCATAAAACTATGAACTTCAAACACATTAGTCTTCCTTGGCCAATCAACCATAGCTTTAACCTTCTTAGGATCCACATAGATTCTATTTTTTGGATCACATTGCCTGGAAAACCCTTTTTCTAACTAGAATTCACACTTGTTGAATTTAGCATATAACTTGTGGTTTCTTAGGGTTTATAGTGAAATCCTCATATGATCTTCATATTTCTCTCAACTCTTTGAATAAATCAGAATATCATCGATGAACACAATAATAAACTAGTATAGATATAGTCTAAACACCCTATTCATTAAGTCCATAAATGTTGTAGGTACATTTATCAATCCAAAAGACATGACTAGGAACTCATAATGTGCATACCTGGTATGTAGGATAGTCTTGGGTATATAATCATTCTTAATTTGAAGTCGATGGTATCTAGATCTGAAGTCAATCTTAGAAAAGACCTTAGCACCTTTTAATTGATTAAAGAGATCATCAATCTTGGGAAATGGATACTTATTCTTCATTATAACCTTATTCAATTGTTTGTAGTCAATGTACAATCTCTTGGTTCTATCTTTCTTCTTTACAAATAAAACAGATGCCCTATCCACCATGGGGTGCACAAAACCTTTGTCTATTAATTATTGTAATTGTACCTTCAACTCTTCATGATCAAATCATTTATCACAGTCACCAAGGTACCATAAATCAATTCTTATACAAAGAATTAGATCAATCCTTATCCTTCCATTAACTTAATTGCAACTCAATCTCCTTTTCAGGTGACAGACCTAAAAAATCCTCAAGAAACACATCACTGAAATCTTTAACAATAAATATGTCTCCAATTTTTAATCCATCATTTTGATCACCGATAATGTAAGCTAAGTACCCTAGCCCACCTTTATGCAATAACCTTTTTGCTTGTAGGGCAAAAATAATCTTAGGGAAACTCTATATTCCCTTAAATAGAACCTTAGGTTGATTTGGGATACTAATGGTCATAATCCTTTAACACTTCATCTTATGATTCAAATCATTGATAATCCTTTAACTATTTCCCTAATTCTCTATGTTCCTAATTCTCTACAAATTTCTGAACTCAGAACCTAGAACTCAAACTTAAATCCTAGGTTTTAGTTGTCTATAGAATCTCTAAACTTGTCATAACATTCCTTTCCTAAAATCATCAAATAAATTCAATGTTAGACTTTAAAAAATTAATCAAATCATCCTCATATATGGTAGACTTATAAATTAATCTTTAAACATGTCAAACTTATCAAGATCAGATAATAAATTCAAGACTTCCATATCTTTAAATCACATTATAATGTTTCATTTATGTTTTCTTATTCTAACTATATCTAAACTCTTTATAATCTTCAGCCTATGACTTTTTAATTTTCCTCTAAACTCTTCAATCTGGAGCTCATTCAAAATTGTCTATAGAACCTCAAACCTAGAGCTTTGATACTACTAATATGTAATGTCCTAAAACTAAGATCACATAGTCTAGTTTCCCCAACGTACACTGTAACAAGTGTAACCACCTACTAAGTGCTATATAATAAGACCTCCACCTTTCTTTTATCTTTTCACAATTATTTTTCTTAATTGCAGTTGAATCCATTACCTCTTTAAACTTTTGCAGCAAAATCATTAACATAATTTGAATATAAATCCCTACAGTGTTATGTCTATATCAATAGTAACTGAATATCAAATCTTATTACATCTCCTTGAAAATTAAAGTTGAAAACATAAAATAAGCAACTAAGTCTCTAATCTCACTTAACATCCTCTATCCAGCTCAATCTACTCATCATGGTCCTCATCATCTGCATTTTGTTTTCTTTTGGATGAGTTTATAACTCAATAAAGTAAAAACATAAACTAAACAAAATGAAAATATGGTCAAGACAAAGCACAAATATCTCAATATTTAAAATAACAATAAAGGTATTATGCATTTACTTGTACTTTACCTGTAAAACAGTTCATTAGCTTTCCAACAATTAAAACCATTCATTTATAATCATTTATAGTTTCCTTAACGATTTATAATAGTACTATCATATTAATTTCTTTTCATTTCTTAATAGTTATATGTCATTATCTTTCAATGTCTTATCATGTATTTAACAATTTCAATGCTCTAACGGTCAATACTTTACATAATCTCTTTCAATTTCATGTCTTTCCTTTGTAGTACAATATAGTCTTTTTTTTCAATTCAATCTTTCATTAAGAGGCCTAATCAATATAGTCATCATTTAATTCCGAAGCGGATAGTCATTGACCAAAACTTGCAATGAGCGAAAAGTTCAATACAGTCATCGTCTAATCCCAAAGCAGATAGTCATTAACCAAAACTTACAATAACCAGAGTTTGATACAGTCATTATACAATCCTAAAACAAATAGTCATTTATTAACCCAAAATGATTAAAGGGTTTGATATAGTCCTTACATATTTTAACCCGGTAAGAGGGCCTCGTCAACTTAATCCCTTGATAACGAGGTGGCCTCATTTAATAGCTTTTACAAATTTTCAATGCTTCTTCATTCCTCTTTTACCATCTTTTTTCATTCTTACAATTATTTTCATTACAATATCAATTTCATATTTTATACTTTCACAATTTCATATATTGTTATGAAAAATAAAATAATCTTACATGCCTTCAGGTTTAAGGATTTCAAGCTCTGTGTACTTAGCGGTTAGCCATTTCAATGATACTATACATAAGCTCAATAAAGAAGATATTTTATAAAAAATTCTAAAACAAAGAGTGCTTGGCCAATATATAGGATTTCTACGAATTTCAATGCAACAAAATCAATCTTAACATCTTACACATTATCTCTATTTTTATAGAATTTTCTTTCATCTTCAAGTTCTCATCAATAATCTTTCCAATTCTTTCAATTGAATATTATGGCTTCTTAAACATAGGTTAAAATCATATTACAGATCTTAAAACATCACTTCAAATCCTTTAAAAAAATATTTTCCTTTAAGCTCAAACAATAGATTGATTTCAGACCAATAGCTTGAAAACTGGTAAAAATCCAACATTTTGAAAATCAATGTAAACCAATTTTTGAGTTAAATCTAAGAACCTAGATGAAAACAATTATAAAGTTTAAGCATTTACTTACCAATCCAATGAATATCTCAAATCAATTTGGTGCTAGAAGCCTCTCTAACGAAAATCCCCAATTTCTTCTCTAAAGCCCTACTTTCTTTTCAAAATCCCTTTTTTTTTCTCTTCCTTCCTTGATTTTGAATTTCTAGGGTTTGTAGTTTGAGTTTTGGTCGTTCTTATAAAGATAGGAGATGTCCAAGTCGAGTTGAAAAATTTTTTCATTCAAAACTTTCAAAAGAAAAACATGATTTTTGAGTTTAATCACGAATTTTAGACTTTTTGAGTTATTTATAATTTTGCCACTAGACTAAAATGGTTCTAACTTTCTCTATAGGACTTTGTTTATCGAACAGTTTGTTGCGTTGGACTCTAGACTTCAAGACCCTTCTTTTGGTATATTTGTTATAATAAAATTATCAGGTTTAATATTTTTCATCTAATTTCAATGTTGTCATATGTCTATAATTATGTCATAAAGACATAAAAATAATGAAAATGCATAAGAAAAATCTTGGGTATTACACCGTGATTTCAATAATACAAAGTAAAATGAATTAAAGCAAATAATTATTTACAGAACCTCCAAACAGACTAAAATCTAAGATTCCAAGGGGCATGAAGACTTGTTTATTACAAATTACAAACTAAATACACCAAAATCAGATTGAAACTCTCAGGCTAAGTTCCTATGAACTTGTTGATGATAGATTACCAAACAAGATTCTAGTAGAGATTAAAACAAAGTAAAATAATTTCAATGTGGGTGGACTAATATATTGATAATTAGTTGGTTGATGATTGATGATGATGCCTCAAAACTGTTCCAAAGCTTCTATTTATAAGACTTTTTATACCAGTTACCACATTCTTCCCCACGATTGACATTCATGGAGAGATGGTCTCATTTTCCTTCAAGCTCAAGTCCATAACCCTCTTCTACTACATGTCTAGTTCCCATAGTTCTCATGCAATCCACTTCCTTCATTCTCTTTATTTTGTGGCTACTTTTCTAGAAGTATTTAACCTTTGCACGTCGCTATATTGGGTCATCTTGATTTTTATCAATGTCAACACTACCTTTCCAACACAAATATTTCTCCTAGGCCCACTGACTTCCTTAGAACTAGCCACACCAACTCTACCTTTTGGTGCAAACATTGCCCCTCCCCTTCATTTGAATTTAAAATTCAATTAAAGGTTATCATAACTGATTCAACAGCTCAATGTTAATCTAATCAAGTAAAAAACACATTAATTTCACCAAATCCCTTCAATTTTGGCCAAAACTTTTTCTGTTTATCTCAAATGGCCCCCCTTCCTTCTTCACCTATCATCTCGATTTTCTTCTTCTTCCTTTACTCTTCTCTATCCTAATCTCCCTTCTCCACATTGATGGAGTCTTCTTCCACAAATATTCTTCTCACTAAACCTTTGAAGCTTTCTAATCGGGGCTCACTTTTCTAATGAAGTGTTTCTTTTAGATGAATCATCTAAAGAAATTTCTTTGGGCCCCTCCTTCTATTCCATAATTCCTTCTTATGCTTCAGATATAGGGGTGGGCATAGGCCAAGCCGGCCTGAGCCCGGCCCGAGGCCTGCATTTTTATTGAGGGCCGGGCTTGGGCTTACCTCGGCCTGGCCCGAAGCCCACACTTTTACATATATAATATATATGTATTATATATAATATACTAATTATTTTAAAATTATCAAT
>JAOXJP010196125.1:0-12157 GCA_025762735.1 Platanus orientalis
TCGTTTTTCATATAATTTTTTATCATAACAACACAATATCATATTAGGCAATAATACACTGTGAAAGGGGAATATTTACTCAATACATTAACATCGTACATTGTGTTGATCAAAAAATTAATTTTTATAATGTATTTAATGTTTCGTGTTAGTATAAAAATATATCGTATCGGTCCTGGTAGACATGGACATATGTCAAAAGATATTTAAGATATTTCGAGATATTTGATATCATGTGTCCATAGCTTAAAGGTACTTATCCGTATTTTCTAATACGGGTAGTTATTCCCATCAAAGAGTGGAGGCTTTGAAGTTGAGTAAGCTTCTTCTAGGATGACCATTTTTTACTTATAACTTTAGGAAATAGATCTTTCCACTCCGGTTGTTAGACCGTATATGAGTAGTCTATGTTCTGATACCAATTGAAAGTCCAGTTTTGATCCTAGGAAGGGGGGGTGAATAGGATTTAATATATATTTTTTAATTATCCCTTAATTAATGTTCAATTTGTAACTGGAAAATTAATACACTTGTCTTGTTGAATTAATTTCTGTTAAGATCCAAGTGTCATATAATAGCAATTAACAATGATGTTCTTTTGCAATGTGGATATGGTTATAATGGAAGAATACTTGATGAACCAATGATCATGCTAAGATGGAGAGAAAGATAGAGACAATTTGCAACACACAAGCATTCACACAACACAAAGGTTTATAGTGGTTCAGCACTTGGCCTACGTCCACTGTCAAAGCTCAAATTGAGCTATTAGATTTTATTTAAATTGAAAACAATTACAATCAAGGTAAACTTCTAAACCCCATCCACACTCGGTGTCTCCGGCGAGTGCTAAATCTATTTCTGGTGCCTCTGGTGGGAATGGTTTACACCTCCGGTGTCTCCGGTGAAGGTGCTAAGTCTATACTATCGGTGTCTTCGGTGGAGGTACTAAGATCTTATAAATTTAAATTGAGTCAATACAAATTATCTCATAAGGTTTTAGTATTGCATGTAATTCACTGAATGGTGGTTGCTTCTTGATGAGCTAATATGCTCTACTTTTCCACCGAGCTCTCAAGTGATGTTATGCTGCTTCTTAGAGCTTCTTACGAAGGTTTACTTAAGAGTAAACCTTTCTCCTTGTTTCCCTTGATCTTCAAGTATAGAGTGCTTAGGAAGCATTAGAAGGCTCTTAAAATCTTTAATAGAGGTTCATAAATAGAGTCTTGACTGTTTGGAGGATTGAATGCCTTAGGTTTTCTTCTCGTTGCACAAAAATCTCTCTTTTGATGTTCTCGTGTGTTATATATGACTCAATGAAAACCTTAATGTACTTATAGGGGACGAGCTAAGTCGTTTCACCCCCCAACGGACAAAATCTCTATCGCATATTTTATTGCATTCCATATATTTTTTTGTGATTCTGTGATGTCAGATTGATCCGCTTAGATTGATCCGGTGTCTCAAACAAAAAATTTCGAGACTAGTTAGATTGATTCGAGGGCCATGTCGGATCGATCAGACAACCTCTTGGATTGATCTGACACCCCGGATCGATCCGATTCCCCTGTTTTGCTACTATTTTTCCTTCATCTTGCACCCAAGCTTCTTGAGACTTATGCAAAAGCCATGTCTTGGCCCATAAGGTTACAAAAAGGTTGGTAGGTCTCTCAAACCTATGTCTATCATTATATTTACCTTTATATACCATTCTTGAGTTCGATGAAGTTTTTAATCTTTAAGTCTGGAACTCCTTCATATACCTTTCTTGAGTTCAATGAAGCTTTTGGTCTTCAAGTTTGGAACTCATGCAGCTTGGGAAATGATTCATCATTGGCTTCAAGTGCTTGAAATTGGTCTTCAATGGGATCCACGGACACTTGATGATTATGACTATGACTAACATATGCATTATGCTCATGCCTTGCCTAATCTACCACTCCATGTATTTTATACATTATGGAATTACCAATTACATTAACAAGCATATCATCAATATAAAACTGATAATCACACACAACTTTTCATTGGTCTTTGTGTAGACACACATATCTCCATCGTTGGATTGGAATTCATCACCAATGAGAGTATCGGAATTTATCATGCTAATGTTTCGGTGCTTGTTTTAGTCTATATGGAGATCTGATCAATTTGCAGTTTTTTTTTTCTTCAATTAGTCAATTTACACACTTTTTTTTTTACATCCAGGCACGACAATGCCTTATAGCTGCTCCATTAAATTTTTTATTTCAATTGGTCGTTTAGGAATGCAATCTTTATATCCATCTAATGGATGATCAAGTTCTTAATAGTAGCCATAGCTATCAACATTCTGATAATTGAAATTCTCACTACAGGGGAATAAGTATCATAGTAAAAAACTTTCATTTTTTGGTATCCCTTAGCAACCAATCGGGCTCAGTATTTCTCAATAGTACCACTAGCTTTGGTTTCTCTTTTGGAGATTCACTTGCAATAGATTGATTTGCAGGCTTGAGGTAGATCTATTAGCACCCAAGTATTGTTCAACATTATCGAGTGCATTTCATCGTTTATCGCTTCACGCTTTGTGTCATGTGATTTCATGGCATCCCGATAGGATAAATGATCTTCTTTTTCCAAGCACACAACAAAATCTAGACCATAGTTCTTGTATTTTCTTTCTTTGGCGCTTCTTTGATATTCTACATTCTGCAAATCATTGGGTTTGCTTTTTTTCTCGGACATAGGCTCACCCAGCCCTACTATTTCCTTGTTTTTATTAAACAAAAATATGTTTTTTAAGAATTCCAAATTTGTGGACTCAACAATTGTGTGCAGGACATATGTTTTTAAATTTAGGAATCTGGATGCCTTACTTAACATTGAGTATCCAATGAACACACAATCGGTTCCTCTTAGCCTCACCTTTAAGGTGTGCTCATGTGATAACCTGACTTGAGCGAAGCATCCCAAGTCTTGAGGTAACTTAGATTCGGTTTCCTTCCGTTCTACATTTGGTATGGAGTGACATCTAGTTTCATCTAAGGAACTCGATTCAAAATGTGATAAGCTGACAACAAGGCTCCACCCCATAGACTTGGACATGATGGAACTTGTTAGTAATGCATTGACCATCTCAGTCAAAGTGCAATTCTTTCTATCAGCTACTCCATTTTGTTATGGAGTATAAGGAGCTAAAGTTTTTTTGTGAATGCCATAGTCTTCATAAAATTTGATGAAACTCAGAGTCCATGTATTCACCTCCTCTTTTAAATATGAGAATCTTGATTTTCAAATTGAGAAAATTTTCAACTTCTACCTTGTAGGACTTAAACTTCTTAAATGCTTCATCCTTATTCCATAACAGATATACATAGGAGTATTTGGATGTGTTATCGATGAATGTAATGAAATACCTCTTTTCTCTTCTAGGTTAAGTGTCAGTCATCTCGCAGATGTCTATGTGTATAATCTTTAATGGAAAAAAATGCATACTTTTAAATTAGCTTCATGTAATTTTTCTTTTACAAAATATGATATATTTATCATTTAAAGAATCATTAAGATTAGGGTGATTAATCCTAGATTAACCATGTGTTTGATTCTTTTGGAGTGAATGTGTCCCAATCTACCATGCTATAGATTACAAGACTCAAACGCGTATGTGGAAGTGGTGAGAATTTCATTAATAATGTTTAGCTTCAACATTATAGATGTGGCTTGATGAATAAAAACTTGTCGGACTTAAACACCATCTTGAATTCGTGCCTGTTGAGGAGTGCACTCAAGACTAAGTTATTTCTGATGTCTAGGACATGCAAGACTTCTTAGAGAATGACAGTCTTGCCAGATGTGAAGTGCAACTCCACACTGCCTTTGCCAATGACCTTAGAGGTAGAAGAATTTATAAAGAAGGGTATTTGTGTCTGTTATGTATTGCATACATGCCGTGTATATACCGTATACAATACCCTACCCACATATAAAAATAAAGGTTAATGTCTGATTAGGGATAATCTCTAATACATGATTCTCCAATTCTCTTTCTCTCTCTCTTCTTCTTTTTCTTGCATGCATCTAAACTATAATCCTAGCTTATCTACTGTTTCAAGTTGGTATCAGAGCCAAAGGAGACTCGATTGGGGATTGATTGATAATGAAGAGCAGTGAAGAATACTATTGACGTCAGTAGGCCATATGCTGACATCAGCAGGTCCGTATGACGTCAAAACCTAAAAAGGTTAGGATTTGGTTCAGAATGTTTTATCATGATTTTTTTATCATTTTTACAATTTTTTTTTGATGATCAAAAACATGTTTTTTGAGATTTTCTTTAAAAAAATTGAAAAATCCCAAATATGAGAAAAGTGCTCGCTCTGATCAACCTGGGGGCTTTTCAGGAATTTGATCCTAAGTACCTAGATCATTTTTTTTGTGGGGGATCTTTCAAAAGTGGTTTGGGTTGATTTAGTGAAGGAACGAAGTGTCAGTGAACACTTTTGTTCCCCTATATTACCACCTGGTGCTTGTTTGACCAATTTTTTTATTCTGAAAATTATTAATCCCCTTCAAATTGTGTTGAAAGTCAGTTTGCTTGTTGATGGTGATTATTCAAGTATATTATATGTCTCCATCTGCACTTTGAAGTGGTCCAGTGTTGATTTGGGCTTCCAAGCTCATCGTTGAAGCCTGTCCAGCCTTGTATTTGGTGGTACGTGATACCACAGCCTGTGTGTATGTCAGATTGAACATACAGACAGTGTATACCTGTCCTTGGGTGGTAGTTGTTGGACTTGTTCTTGTTGGGTGGCTGTGCCAGGCTTATGTGCATGTGTTACTCTACAAAACTTTACGAAAATGTCTAAAGAGACTGAAGTTTCTAATCCTTCAAGGGGCATTGATGCTAGTGGTGGCAACAACTCCTCTGATGTCCCTAATGAGGTGATTACGACCGTAAAGTTTGATGGGACTAACTACTTGGTTTGGTCTCAATCAACACTTCTCTATATTTGTGGCAAGGATAAATAAGCATATGTACTTGATGATATGGTTATTTCAAGTGTTACTGATCCGAAGTACCGAAAGTATTTCACTCCATGAAGCCGGAGATAAGTCGTCACTATTTGCTTCTTAAGATTGCACGACAGATTTGGGATTCCGTCGCTAAGACTTATTCAGAGATGTGTAATACTGCGAAGGTGTATGAACTGAAATAAAGTATTTCTCAGTTACAAAAAGGTGATCTCCTTTTAGTAGCATACTATTCTTTTCTCAAAGAAATGTGGGAGGAGATGGATCACTAGCTTACATTCCGACCTAAATGTGAGGAAAATATTACTGCCTTTGCTCGACATGTTGAGGAGTTTCGGATTTATGAGTTGTTAGCTGGTTTAAATCCAAAGTACGAACAGTTGCGAGTCAACATTCTTGGCAAAGACCCCCTTCCATCCCTGAATGAAGTGTATGCCTATCTCAACCGTGAGGAAAAGAGATGTCGTACTATGACTCAACCTTCTCAGATCGAGCAAGCAACCCTCGTTTCATCTTCCTAGTGAGGTGGTTACTGGGGCAGTGGTCGTGGTCAAGGTGGTAGATTTGGTAGTGGGTCTGATGACCGTGATAAATTGAAATGTGAACATTGTGGGCATGGTAGACGCATCAATGATACATGCTGGGATCTTCATGGTTGCCCTCCAGATTCCTGGAGTTGTTCTTTTCCTAGAAAAAGAGGAGGAGGTCGTTTTGGTAATAGCCGCTCCAATGCTCATTCAACTACTTTAGTACCTTCTCTGGATTCTTTAACTTCTCATGCTCTTCCTGCTCCTTCTCCTACATCTGATGGGATTTTGTCTCGTGAGGAGGTTAAGGCATTTCGTTGGTTTGTGGCCTCTTTAGATCCTCCTCCTGCAACATTCACCTCCACATTTGCTCTTAATGCATCTCTCTCTGCTCTTTCCAGCTCCTGGGTTATAGATTCTGGAACATCCCATCACATGACTAGTATGTTGTCTTTATTTTCTACTTATCATGTGTGTTCAAGGAGGGATACGTATTGCTGATGGATCTTATCCTCCATTACTGGTATAAGAGGCATCCTTGCTAGTCCCTCCATGCATTTATCCTCTGTTTTTCATGTTCCCAATTTTTCTCGCAGTCTTTTGTCTATTAGTCATATCACAAAATCCCTTAATTGCAGTGTTACTTTTCTTCCCTCTCACTGTGTTTTTTAAGATTTGGAGACGACGATGATTGGCCGGGGGTTTGAGAGAGACGGCTTGTACTTGTTGAATACATCATCTCTAATTGCTTCACCAGTCCAATAAGTGTCTACTTTGATATAAAGTTACAATAGGAGCAATACTAAAGACTTAGTGCAATGGCACAACAAATTAGGCCATCTTTCATTTTCTTTACTTAAGAAAATGTTTTTTATTTCATCCTTCTCAGTTGCATTGTGAACCTTGTGAACTTACAAAACATTGTCACATTATTTACCCCATTAGTAATAAAAGAAGTTTGGTTCCTTTTAATATCGTGCATTCTAATGTTTGGGGGTCTTCCCCTATAGTGTCTCTGTTTAGTTTCTGTTATTTTGTTACATTTGTGGATGACCATAGTAGAACCATGTGGGTCTATTTATTGAAAACAAAATGTGTTATGTTTTCTATTGTTAAGTCCTTTGTTCTTATGGTCTTTATGCAGTTTGATGCAAAAATCTGTACCTTTTGTTTGGATAATGGGGGAGAAAACTTTTTTGGTAGTTTTTCTTGTTTCTTTAATGAGTCTAGTATTGTTCACCAGACCATATGTCCAAGCACACCTGAGTAGAATAATGTAGCTGAAAGGAAAAATTGTCACTTACTTAAAATCACAAGGGCACTCATGTTCACCATGAATGTTCTAAAGACTTTCTAATTTGAGGCTTTACAGACTGCAGTTTTCTTAATGAATCGCATGTTTTCTTGAGTTATTTAGTATAAGAGTCCTTTGGAACTCCTTTCACCCTCTTCATCTTTGTTTCCGCTTCCTCCTAAGACCTTTGGATGCATATGCTTTGTCTATATCCCCAAATCTAATCATGATAAATTGGAACCCACAACATTTAAGTGCATCTTCCTTGGATATGCTGCCACTCAAAAGGGGTATAAATGCTATCATCCTGGTATTAGGAGACATCTTGTATCTAAGGATGTTACATTTTTTGAGAACATCCCTTCTTTTTCTACCCAGAAGACTCCTCTTCAGAGAGAGAATTTTGGTGGAAAAGACATGTCTTCTGAGTCTCCCCAGCCTGTTCTGGTTCCTTCACACTTCTTTGATTGTGATCCTAAGGTTGTTGGTGACAAGGGGGAGAAGGAGTTGAAAGTGTACTCGAGGAGAGAAAAACAGAAAAATGATAAAAAGGACAAGCCATCATCTCAAGATTCTGATCAAGAGGCCTCTTTGGATCCTGCTCTTGAATCAGGTATTACTCCCCCTTCAAGTGTCTCTCCTTCAATTCTTTTATTTGGTGATTCTAATATTCTCATTGCTCTTCGCAATGGTGTGAGGTCATGTACCCAACATCCTATCTCTAACTTTATTTCACTTAACCACTTATCTATATCTTTCCGTAGTTTTTCCTCTATTTTGTCTTCAGAATCTAAACCTCACAGTATGTCAAAGGCCCTTTCACAACCCCATTGGAGAGCTGTAATGGAGGAGATGAGAGCCCTCGAAAAAATCACTCTTGGGAAATAGTTGACCTTCCCCAAGGAAAAGAACTAGTTGGTTATAAGTGGGTGTTCATTGTTAAATATAGAGCTAATGGTACCATTGAAAGGTATAAGGCCTGACTTGTTGCAAAGGGTTACACTCAGATGTATGGTATTGAATATCAGGAAACGTTCGCACTTGTGGCCAAGATGAATTCGATTAGAGTACTTATATCCCTTGCTACCACACAGAAATGTCCCTTACACCAGTTCAATGTAAAAAATGCTTTCTTAAATGGAGATTTAGAACATGAAGTTTTTATGCAGCCTCCTGTTTTTCGGCCTTCTGGAGGGAAATGAAAAGTTTGTCAACTGAAAAATGCATTATATGGCCTAAAACAATCACCCAGGGCCTGGTTTGAAAGATTCAAACTTGCTATGGTGAAGTATGGGTACACCCAGTGTCAGAGTGATCACACCTTGTTTGTTAAACAGGAACAGCAGAAGCTTACAGCCTTGATTGTTTATGTTGATGACATAGTGGTCACTGGTAATGATGAGTCTGAAGTGAAACTACTGAAGACATAATTAGCCAAGGAATTTGAAATCAAAGATTTGGGACAACTCAGATATTTATTGGGTATTGAAGTTGCAAGATCAAAAGGATGAAGTTTCTTATCCCAAAGGAAGTATGTGCTAGACCTCTTGAAGGAAACTGGAATGCTTAGTTGCAAGCCAGCCGTTATTCCCATTGATCCTAATCATAGGCTTAAATATTAAGATAATTGCCTAATTGATGCAGGGAGATACGACTGACTCGGGGATGCCTCATCTATGTATCACTGACTAAACATGACATTGCTTATGTAGTTAGTGTTGTCAGTTAGTTTATGCATGCTCCCACTCTTGCTCATATGGAGGCCACTTATCAGATTCTCAGATATCTTAAGGGTTTCCCAGGACGAGTCTTTTATTCTTCATATGGGTATCTAAGGGTGGAAGCTTACACTGATGCAAATTGAGCAGACTTCGTTACTGATCGTCATTCTACTTCAGGATATTGCACCTTTGTGGGAGGTAATTTGGTTTCTTAGAGGAGTAAGAAACAGACAATGGTGGCCAGATCTAGTGCCGAGGCCAAATTCAGATCTATAGCACATGGTGTTTGTGAATTATTATGGCTAAAATTGCTATTGGCTGAGTTGGGCTTCCCCGTATCTCGCCCCATGACCTTTTACTGTGACAACAAGGATACCATAAGCATTGCACACAATCCAGTACAACATGATCAGACTAAAAATTTGAGGTAGATCGTCATTTTATCAAGGAGCAACTATAGCATGGGTATATTTGCACTCCATTCGTGAAAACAGGGGATCAACTGGCAGATGTCCTAACAAAAGGATTACCTGGTACAAGGTTTATTGATGTTGTTCGCAAGCTAGGAATGAGAGATATCTATTTCCCAGCTTGAGGGGGAGTGTAGAGAAGGGTATTTGTGTCGCTTATGTATTGCATACATACCATGTACATACCGTATACGGTATATCAACCATACCCACATATATAAATAAAGGTTAATGTGTGATTAGGGATAATCTCTAATACACGATTCTCCAATTTTCTCTCTTTCTTCTTCTTCTTGCGTGCATCTAAACTATAATCCTAGCTAGTCTACAGTTTCAAGTGAATTACCCATAAACATGTTCATTCCATTCTCCACTAGTTCTTAGGAGGTAAGCAGGTATATGTCACTACAGATGTGACGGGTTATGCCGGTGTCAATCCACTAGGCCTCTTTATCTCCGCCTACCATGTTGGCCTCAATAATGTTGGCCAAAAGATTCCTATACCATGTTTTTGGCTATTCCTTCCTTTTTTCGTAGTCGTACTTCCGATGAAGGCACACTCTCACCATGTATCTCAGCTTCCCACAAACATAGCAGTTGTACTTGCTCTTCTGTTTCTCAAAGGGCTTCTTCATGCCCTTGACTTTCTTCTTGAAACCTCTCTTTTTGGGAGAGATTCATTTGTTGAGAGTTAAACAACATGAGCCTTCACAAATGACTCAACTTTCTTAAAGCTCTTAAACTCGAAGGTGATACATAAGTATATCGAGAGGCAGATTGTCTCTCTCGTGCATTAGTTTCGACTTGTAATCATGCCAAGGTGGTGGTAGCTTCGAGATGAACTTGTTCACATGAAAATTGGGATCTATAGATATTTGAGCAGATGAAATTAGGTCAACAATCTTTTGAAAATCCTTGGTTTGTTTTAAGATGGATTTTTCGTTTGTTTTAAGATGGATTTTTCATTGACCGTCTTAAACTTGCCGTAGGTTTGCACTTGGAACCTCTTGTTCCTAGCTTCCTCTTTAGAGTAAACTGTTTTAGTAGCTTCTCAGAGTTCCTTAGCAATCTCTGTTTTCTTGAAAATCTGATTGAAAAGACCATCAAACAAAGAATCTAGTATTTAATGACAACATTTGGTTAATCTTTGGCTGCTTAAGTTGCGGCATCAATTTGTTTTGCAGTAGCTTCAACTGCTGTAGGAATCACTAGTGGTGCATTGATCAGTACTTGCATGGCATCAAGGAGTTGCAACAAGTACTTCATCTTTCCTTCTCATTTGGAGAACCCCATTGAACCGGGTTGACTCTGAAATTCCAAGTGGCATTATACCCAAATGATCATAGAGGGGGGTGGGGTGAATAAGATCTTTCCTGATTTTTAATCACTTAGTTCAATTTGGCTCAAATCAACTTCTCATTCTAATTTTACGTCTAACTTGTGGTTCTATAATTGTAAAGATATTCACAACATTCAATCAGTCCAATCAATTGTTAAGTGTTACAATAATATAACTTATTTAAGAACCAACTTGACATTCGATGTGATGATATTATGTGCTGTGAATTTAGCAAGATTCAATCGGCTCTATCAAACTAAGCATGTGTTCTAGTAATTATGATCATAGACAACTAAAGCATTTATACCATGTAAACATACATGCACATCCTTAAGGTAACATAGTCATTTATAGTGCTTTGGGGACCCAATAGTCCCTAGTCCACTCTTGGAAAGCTCTTTCTCTAGCTTGTTGGTTTTATTAATAGATTAATCCGCATAATCTATTACAAGGAAATCAACTAACGTAAAACACGTACAAGTTCCACGAGAATCCACTCGCCTTGCAAGCCCACACTTAGTGACACTGATGGATGCGCCCGAGAATCCGCTTGTAGTGACTCCGATGGAAGCTAGAGAATCTGCTCCTAGTGAAGCTCACGTCCAGTGACTCTGTGGACATCTCAAAAGGCTTCCGGTGACTCCAGCGGAAGCTTCAAAAATACCGCCTTTAGTGGCTTCGGTGAAGGCTGCTAGTCTAGTGACTTCGATGGACTCAAATCAATAGGAATGAATAATTTCTTCCTTCGTGGGGTTGCCTCTTCTCAGGCTGATGTGACTATTATGCCCACAGTCGTTTGAGAGACCTATTCTTGTAGAAGAAAGATGGTTTTCAATAGACTATTGCTCTCTAAGCTTTCCAAGGGATTTCTAGGGTTTGAAATCACCTAGACACAACCCAACTTTGATTTACCAAAGTTACACAAGCTTTGGATTGTGTGTGTGAATGCCGCTCATAGAGAATGAATGGATTTACCAACAAAGCTTAGTAAATAATGAAATTTTCAAGCATAAATGCTCTCTATTTTGTTCAAGATCCTTATGAAAACCTAGAGGCCTTCCCTTTACATTGAGGGTGAAAAATATCGCTTTGGGATGGCTCCCAACGGTAAAAAATAGCAATGTTGTGAATTTGAGAGTTGGATATAATTTTCCTTTTCTGGACAGTTCGACCGGTCCTGCACTGTTCAATCGAACTTGCTCAAACTATGCCCTGCAAAAACAACATTTAGGCTGATTGATCCAGCCTATCTTTTGATCGATCCAAGGTTTCAACCAATTGAACTCCCCTTGATTGATCAAACCACCCTGTTCTGTAATTTTTACTTATTTTAATCCAGTTTGTGTGAGGCATTCACTTCTATAGTTATGGGAAAGTCTTCTAAGTACCACATATGATTAATTGGCTCAGTCTTACCCATACAAATTTACCTTTCCAATCTTGTCATGTGAGTTTACCTTTGATGTTCAAGGTTAGCTCTTGAGGTTCTTAACTTGGGCTTGAGTCGTGCTTGAATTTTCCTCCATGTAGCTTATAAGACTGTTGCTTCTTGCCTTTGTGGTCTTCCCTTATCTAGTCTTATATAGCAAGGTTCAAAATGTCGGTATTAGTAGAAATGTCGGTTAGGCCAAAATAAGACATATCGGAAATGTCAAAAATATCGGAAAGAAATATTCTAAAAATCATGGAAGCTTAGGAAACATATTCTAATCTAATTACATATGCACAAGGAAACAAATAGATTCATTAGGAATGATAACTTATTTTAGTATACTTGCATTTTAATATTCTTT
>JAOXJP010196136.1:0-12157 GCA_025762735.1 Platanus orientalis
CCCCCTCCACTTATCTCCCACCTCCACACCATAGCCAACCACCTCATAGCCAACCTTCTTGAACCCTCCACCTCACCCCTTACCCCCTCCACTCATTCTCACCCTTTCTCCCATCCACACACCTCACCTCCTTTCACCTCTCCCTTACCACCTCACCCCCCCTTGGTCCCCCTATAAACCCCCCCTAATTCATTGAGGAGGAGGCCAACCAAAAACCAAAGAAAGAAAAAGAAAGAAAAAGAAAAGAAAGAAAAAGAAAGAGAAAAGGAAGAAGAAGAAAAGAAGAAGGAAACATCAAGGTCAGGTAGGTTCCCTCCTCCTCCCCTCTTTTAACATTTGACATGACACCCCCATGCTGTAATGACCCCACTTCCATGTACCCATTAGTGAAACATGGCTCTTTACTTTTTCTAAAGGCTTTCACAGGAAAGCTATGTTTTTTCTATTTTTTTAAACTGAAGTGGGGATCAATGACTTAGACCATATGTCACTGACCCCTAGACCTACCAATGTATACAACTTGAGCCCATAAAGAGGGGGTTTGATCCTAAGAATGGGCCCCAGTCTATCTCTTAAAACAGTGTATTTATACACTGTTTGAGAGAATCAGCCACTATGTTTGAATTTTTTTATTCTTTCCTAAAAATGATTTCGGCCCTAATTCTTGTTTCATTGTTTAGTCAACTAATTTAGACATGTAATGAAATTTTTGTGAATATATTTAACATGTTTTGCTATTTTTACTGCAATTTTATTATTAATATATACACTGCTATCATAAACCTGTCTCTAGGAAGCTAGTTCATGTGTTTATATCATAACTCTGTGTAGGAAATGAATCTAGACCTAAAATGTTAACTGAATATGCATAACTCACCTCTTAACCTCCCTGTCAAATTTGGGACCCACCCCATTTCTAAATTTCAAGAAATGGGTCCCACAAGTTGGACTTCATTGTGAAAACTGTGTTGAATGCACAATACCCCTTCTTTTGGAAAAAAACCAAAAGGGGGTTTTACCTGATTTCCAAGAATTGGGCTTGCTCAGAAACCCTTCTGAGGAAGTCACCCACCTTCCTACAAAATCCTAGGATCAATGGACCCTAGGAAGTGGCCCAAAAACTAGGAGAAAGCTGTTGGATTTCTAGAAAATACACAGTACGCCTGATCTTTCATTTTGTGAAAGATCAGGCGTACCCATATTTCAGGTGTACTTGATCCAAATAGCTCCCACTTATGTCCCCTAGTGTTTGACCATTTACAGGAACCATAGACCTATAAATCTGATAAAATACACCATCTACATGAATTCCAAAACTGGAATTAACTATAAAGGTTAAGTGGGACCCAACCAAAGCCATACACCTGAACTTTCACTCTGTGAAAGATTAGGCGTACTAACACAAAACCTCTTAAAACTCTTCCTTTTATTTACTACTTAATGAGACTTTAAGAAAATGATTAGATCAGAGAAGCCACCCTAAAAAGGTGGGTAATTTGGGTGCCTAACACCTTCCCCAATTACAACCAAACAGTGTACCTAGAACTTTAGAAACTATACCTAATAAAAAGAGTCAATCCCTAGGCCCGAGTGCCTAGCCCGGGCCCCAAAAAGGCCCGCATTCTCCCTTCCCCAAGAAAGGAGGCAGGCGTCCAACCCTGCCTATAAAAACCCAAGTTGATGGCAACTTTGAAAACCATAGTCCAGGGGCTAACAGGCTGGGCTTCAGTTCTCCCCCAAAGTGGGAGCGGGCAGACCTCCCCGATCTTTCCGTGATGCCCACAACTATGTATATGAGATATGTTTGAGATTGTAAATCCAAGTTTCTAAGTAATCTATAATTTTAGGTAAAAATGAAATATTTATAGTAAAATATATTCGGATAGTGGTGACTTAAATTCATGCCTAAATAAGGTTATGAAATTTAGAGTCGTTACATGAATAGTCATTATCATTAGCAAATAAAGATAGTAATGATGATAAAGGTCTAACGTTGTAGACATAGTCCACAAGTTTAAAAATTCTTCAACATTACAAAGTCCACAAATGTGGAGATATTTCAACAAGAAGAGATACCATCCCTGTTTGAATTCCTTATTTTTTTTAAAATCCTCTATAATGCTCAACATGCCATATCTTCCTCTCCACGCCATATCTTCTTGGTTGCTAGTTAACTAGTGGAAAGTAGTGTTGAGTGTTGGAATATTATACGGATATGAAAAAATTCCTAATGTAGAGGATATTTGGTTGGATTACAAAAATAAGGATTGAAATGGAAATTTTTCATGTGGATTTTCCTATACGTGAGAATCCCTTCAGCCAAATTCCAACCAAATCAATCGGATTTTTAGAATGACACAAGTTGCAATCTTTGGAAAGCTAGTAATATAGCCGTTGGATCCTCTTTCACTTGAACACAGCCCAATTATTCTATGCTAGTGATCAACCGCAGTGAGTATCCTTTTTCTATCTCTTCTCTCTTGTTTTCTCTTTTACATATCTTCTAGTCTCCCCTTTCTCCTCTCTTCTCCCTTTTGCTTCTCTCCTTTTCCCCTTCTCCTTTCCTCTCTTACTTTAAGGTTTCATTTTTTTATGGTTTTGTATTTTTCTAGCTAATTAAAATATTCGATGTTAGCAATGCCTCACTTACTTCATCTAAATATTCTTCATGTGGAGAATCAGAGTTTGAGAGGTATTGTAGCGTGAATTCATTTATGAGGACATCAAATTTGTGTAATTTTCATTCATAAAAAACATTTGTGTCACTTTCTAGTAACTTATATTAAGTTCATTGATTTTGATTTAGGATTTGCTAGGAGTTTAGGGTTTGGGGAAGATTATGTTTTGGAAAACATTGGTTTTAGAGAGATTTTGCAAAAATTTGGACGATAAGGGTGGCGCCTCTTTGGTTATTTTTGATTGTTTACCTGATAACATAATTGAATATTACAAAGAAAAAAGGTGATGTTGGGAGTGTGGATTCTATAAAAGGGAAGATGTTGGTGGAGTTTAAAAACAAGTTGAATTTATTGGTGTTACTAGGAAAATTCTTCATTATTTGGGGCTAATTCTTCACACAAAATAACAATGAAAATTTGACAAAATTAAAGGCTAGGAATGGATCAAAATTACTGAGTTTATTCACAAATACCACATTATTACATATTTTCAATAAAAAATGTCTGTAATAAATACCACATTTATTATAGGAAATAACTTTTAGAAATAACTGTCCAAAGATGAGGTCAAATTTTTTACCAAAAATAATTAAATCTAATTTATTACAGATATTTAATAAAAAAATATTACAAATATAGAACAGTTGCAGGTGAATTCAATATATTAGAGCTTATTAGACAACTGGCTATAAGCAACTTGGGATGCGGTGGACCAATTTCAACTGTATTAAAACACCACCTGCTAATCACACTAAGGTTAACTTGAGGCTAACAAATGTCAATTTACGGCCAGTAGTGGTCTAAATCTTTCAGACCTTTTTAAAGCTCTAATAGTACTCTTCTGATAGTTCAAATATATACAGCAAAAGGATCAGTGGTGGTTGGGTGATCACCACCCACACCCAACTATAGGCCCGAATCTTCTTATTATGAAATGTGATGAGTGATGGATGGAGAATATCATGGACTACAGCCTGGACCACCCAAATATTGCCACAATCTATATAAACGGCATACGAATTGAATGGTTTAAATTAGACAAGTATACATGTCATTCAAGTTTGCCAAACACATTCTAAATTATAATGTGTTTGGTTAATTGAAAATCAAGTTTATAGGCACCAATTTAAACCTTGTGAGATTATTATGTTCCAATTATAGAATGCAAATATTAATCGGCTTTTTAAAGCATACATTTTTTTGGTATCCATTTATAGCACCCGAGTATTGAGTACTTCTTATATGAGAAAAATGAACCTTTACACAAAGCTACATTTTAACATATGGCTGCTTTTTTATAAATTTTTTTTTAATGAAATTATCTAATTTTGAAACCCTATAAGTTTAAAGAACAAAAAAATTCTTAGCCTAAGAAACTCATGGTTCAAACTTCATAATTTGATTGGGCTACAAAACATTCTATTCACCTACATGTATCTTTTTGGAAATATCTCTTTATATCTTTACGTTAGGTTTAGGATACTGCTATTTTTTATTTTTTTAAAATGGATGTTTTATCAAATGAAAAGAAACAAAGAATCCTTTGCGAATAAAAGAAACTATCTTATTAGGAAAACTACCTATCAAGACTGTTTGATATTTCTAAAGTTTAGGATGATTTTTCCCTTTATTTTAAAATTCTATTTTAAATGGAGATTCATAACCCCTTATAAAGAGTAGAGATAATGTCTCTCAAAATGAAAAGTTACAGACTTATAGCAATACTTAGGGTGTCTTTAGACAAATAGGTGTGACCCTATAGAACATATTGAACAGTCATAACCATTAGCAAATAGAGATAGTAATGATGATAAAGATCCAACGTTAGAGACATAGTCCACAAATTTAAAAATTCTTTAACATTATAAAGTCCACAAATTTGGAGATACTTTAACAAGAAGAGATACCTCCACGTTTGATTTTCAAATGTTTAGAAAATCCTCGAGAATGCTCTCCACGCCATAGTTTCTTGGTTCCAAGTTAAATGGTGGAAAGTAGTGTTGAGTGTTGGAAAATAATACAAACATGATAAAATACCTAATTTAGTACATATTTGGTTGGATTATGAAAATGAGCATTGAAATGTAAATTTTCCTTATGGATTTTCCTATATATGAGAATCCCTTCAACCAGAATCCAACCGAATCAATCGGATTTTTGGAACAGCATAAGTTGCAATCCTTAGACAGCTAGGGATATTGTTGTTGGAACCTCTTTCACTCAAACATAGTCCGATTATTCTATGCTAGTGATCGAACAAGTCTTCTCCAATCAACAGTGGTGAGTATCCCCTTTTCTCTTTCTCCTCTCTTGTTTTCTTTTCACATCTCTTCTCTCATTTCCCCCTACTACTCTTTTCTCCCTTCTACTTCTCTCATTTTCCCCTTCTCCTTTCCTCTCTTCTTTAATTCAAGGTTTCATTTTTTTAGGATTTCAATTTTTTTTATCTCATGGTATGTTTCCATCCTGGTTAAATCAGATATCTAATGTTGGTGATGCCTCATCTGCTTCATCCTAATACTCTTCATACGGAGAATCAAAGTTTGAAAGGTATTTGCAACGTGAATTCATTTATGGGGAGATCAAGTTTGTGTAGCTTTCATTCATCAAAAAAAAAGTTTTTATAGCTCTCTGAAATTAATATTGAGTTCCTTGATTCTGATTTAGGATTTGCAAGGAGTTTGGGGTTTAGGGAGGATCATGTTTTAGAAAACTTTGGTCTTGGAGAGAGGTTCTGCGTAAATTAGGCCAATAAGGGTTGTGCCTCTTTGGATAGTTTTGATTGTTTACCCGACAGCATAATTGAATATTGCAAAGAAAAAAGGTGATGTTGGGAGTGTGGCTTCTATAGAAGGGATGGTGTTTGTGGGGTTTAAAAACATGTTGAATTATTGTTGAGATACTAGGAAAATTCTTCATCATTTGTGGCTAATTCTTCACACAAAATAATGATGAAAACTTAACAAATTGAGGGTTTGGAATGGATCAAAATTATTGAGTTCAAACATAATACCACATTGTACAAGGGTACATGTGATGAGGGTAATAGTGAAGGTTTGATGTTATTGGGAGGTCTATTGGCATCATCTTAAAATTTTGGGTATAGATAAAGGACACAATGGCTTTAATAGGCCTAGAAATGAACCATGAACAAGGGCACATTGTGAAACCAGCATGACGACACATGCCATGAAAACTGGCACAGGATGAGGACAGATGACTACCTACATGAAGTAAGTCAGGCTAGGCCACTACACACCCATGATGAGTATCTTCCACATGTAAAAGTGGTTGTAACAATGAAGAGGAGTGGAATGTGGAAGGAACCGTCAATGTGACATGAGGAAGAGGTTGCAACCGCCATAATTGGCTAGATCGATATAAATAGCTCAGAAGAGGAAGAGGAAAGGACCTCCAACATCAACATCAACATCAAAATTTATTTTTATCTTAGGAATAGGAGTAGATTTATCTTAGGAGTAGGAGTAGCTTAACTTAGTTTGTAATTCGGTTTGAGAAAGAGTGAACTTGGTCCACCCTTGGTTTTTATAATCATCTCGGTTGATACCGAGCAAAATGACCCCTTTTAGGAGGTTCATGATCGCTTGGATCAAGCAAGGCACTTATACTATGCTACTGTTCAATTGTATTAATGAATTTAAGTTTCATTTTTGTTCATCCCCTTTGAAGTCTCAGGAAATTCCTCCTTGTTAAGGCATATACCAAACCTAGCCTGGTACCCCGGGGTACCCATACCTAGGGTAGTGTGAGGAAAGAGAAAATTTTTCCACCAACATAGAGATTGGCAACCACAGTATGAGCATGTTTTAAGATGAAGGAAGATCCGACACCTCGGAGAAAGGGAGTGATCCCTTTAACGAAAGATTATGGCCCAAGAAGTCCTCAGACTCTAATGATGGACCTGATGCGTTCAACAAACTAGTTAAAGCGATTATTACAGCCTTCCAGATAATGGTCAAGCAAGGTTTAATGGAGAAGAATCTAGGGCATGATAAGAAGAGATGGTTTAAAGAAAGGAAGATTAACAAGCCCACGCCAAAGCCCCCTACTAGACTTGGGGGGCAAGGTCGGGTGTAATTTCCTTTAGAAGACCAACGAGTCAACATCCCATAGGAAACAGCTGGCCAAAAAGATCATATTTTGACAAGCCATAATCAACTCGATCAAAGATAGAAGATACTTCCTAAAGGAAGGGATGAGGAACCTCAACCTCCTTTGAAAAGTTCATCGTCGAGTGACAAACACACAAATAATACGAGTTGCTCTAAAAAAGAAACTTAGATATTGGAAAGTGTGAGTCATGTGTTTCGAAGATGCATAGGAAAAGAGCTCGAGTTTCTAAGCCAAACTAGTGATAGTTGAACCACATGGTCGATGCGTGGACAAGGATCAAAGAACCATACAAAAAAGATATCGCACAAGGTTTGTGCTAAACAGACCTCACGACAAACGGATAAAGCACCTTATGTCGACATGGAGAATGAGGGAGGGAAACTCCTTGGGACCACTCGTAAAGCTAAAATTGACGTTAGCCCTCACCATTCCAAGGAGATGCAAATCAAGCTTGCTAGCAGATTAATACCCCCAAAGGGTAAAAAGAAAAACAAAATCCTTGGTGGGTCAATTGAGTTTGGGTCGATGATACTAATGAAGGTGTTAGATGAGGAATTGATGACACTAACAAAAGTGGAAGGCAAAGGATTGATGACACCAATGAAGGTGTCAAACGTGGAAGAAGGCAGATTGGCATGTTGTTCCAAATAAGAGAAGTTGAGTCCAATTGCACTCCAAGATAAGTAGGCATCAACGTGGTCACAATAGGTCAAGTGACCAACGACAGATGTTGAGCAACGATCGAACACAAAAGAAGATTAATGACTAGAAGATGATGGGTCTCTACCATCTCAAAGCCAACAAGGTTCAACACAATTGCAGTTGACTTAGTATGGAATGATCAAGTGGGATGGTCTCAGGATGACAAGAGATCGCCACCGCGACTCAAGAGACATGAGAACTAAACATCAATGTAGGCAGGTTCTTGACTAAGACATCGAGGTCCAAAAAATAAAGTTGAACGTCTTGACGTCAAATGATTCTCTGATGCACAGGGGTCTAGCAATCAGTAGGGCTGAAAGAAGTCGAGGCATAAATAGTCGACAAAGAACAAGCTTGCCTCTAGGAGGTGATATCAGCCCAAGAGAAGAAATTGGAGATGAAAAAAGTCAATAGGTCAAAGGAAAGGAGAAAAATCCATGCCTTCGGCCTAAAAAAGTGATCTCGACTGACATATCCCAACAAAAGAATGGGTAAAAAATGAGCGGTTTTGTGCCACACTAGGATTATTTTCTGAAGGCCCCACTGTAGTGAAATTTAGTGTTAGCAACATAACACTTTGGGGGCTTAATATGGCTAATCAAGCTAAATTATGCCATGTTAGGTCGGTTTTTTATGGAAGATGAACCCAGTTGTACGTCTTGGGGGGCAATATTACCCTTGGAAGCAAAAAACCTAAGCAAAATAGGATGGTCGTCTGCTCAAGGAAGACCAATCTAGCTCAACAAAGCTTGGGATACGCGTGAACCTATTGGAGAACGATTCAATGAGGGGTTCTTAAAGCAACACAAACCTCCGTATCAAAAGGACGAGTTCGAGGATAAAAATGTGCCATAATAAAAAGAGTCTAAAGCAACTAATTATAATGAAAAGAAAAGAGTCTATGGGTAAAAATGTCCAAACAAAACTTTTATTATATATATATATACAAGTCGAGAATTACAAAGACTCTTCTTGAGACAAACAATGTCTATAGGAAAAAAATGTCCTAAAAGAAAATGGATATATATATACAAGTCGAGAATTACAAAGACTCTTCTTGAGACAAACAATGTTTATGGGAAAAAATGTCCTAAAAGAAAATGGGACAATGGAAGTAGAAAAGGATCATATTGAGACTATCTATCGTTCCTCGAAGCAGAGTTGGCTTGACAATAACTGGTAAGGTGTACAGAAACTGGCGATAAACATGCAATAGAACACGGGATTCTCTAGAAGTTGTTCAACCCGTATGTAATCACAAGCTAAAAGGATCTAGATGAGGTGTGTTTTTCGTCTCTCTGAGAACCACGTCAAGAGTTGCTTAGGTGAAGGTTCTAGTCTAAGGGAGGAATGGAAAGGGATCGAGCCAATACTCCTCACCCAACAGGTGTCCCTTTCACAGAATCATAGCACACATGGGGCAAGTGACGTGGAGGGGGAAAACCCATCTTCGATGGGGTGGAAGGAGCAGTGTCCCCACACATAAAGCACTCCTCCATGACCTAAGGAGGGCCCAATGAATATCTATTGAATCTACACAACCCTCTAGCTCTCTAAAATAGGGGGACCTAAGAAGAAACAATCACCCTTCAGCCATAGAGCGGTGATCTAGGAGGCAGGTGTGGCAAGAGAAGTAGGTAGTAGACAATCCTATAAGCAAGAGAATCCAAGTACCAATTGCAGGCCAGAAAGGGGAATTACCCCATTTAATAAATCTTGAAACCACTCTAGAGTATCGAGACCTAACAATATGACTACAAAGGAGTCAAGATGCAGTCATAATAGGGAAAGATGGTTATAAACTGATGCTCGAAGTTGGTATTTATAAACCCATTGAGGAAAGGGTTAACAGAAGCAATGACGACAATTCAATTTCCCACACAAAAGCCATAGTTCGTTTCGTTCGAAATCATCGAAAGTTGGGCAAATCTTGGAAATAGTTGATATCAGAGGATATTTCGTCCTGAAAGTGGTTCCGTTTGAGATTTACCTAGTCAAATCAATTACACCATTGAGCACAGGCCACGAAAAACCATTAATATGGCCTAATTGCAGGACCCTAAAGCATCAGAAGAAGGTCACACGCATCTAGTTAAAATCTAAACTAGACACGTGTTGGGGGGCATTTGTTGGCACCATCTTAAAAGTTTGCGTATGGATGAAGGATGCATGGAGTTTAATGGACCTAGAAATGGAACCATGAACAAGGGAACATTGTGAAACCAACATGAAGACGCGTGTCATGACCACCAGCACACAATGAGGATGGATAACTACCTACATGAAACATGTCAGGCTAGGCCACTACACACCCCACCATGGGTATCTGTTGCAACATGTAAAAGTGGCTATAACAACAAAGAGGAGTAGAATTTGGAAGGAACTGTCCATGCGACATGAAGAAGAGGTTGCAACTGTCATAATTGGCTGGATCGATTTAAATATGCCAGAAGAAGAAGAAGAAAGGAACTCCAATATCAACATCAAATTTTATTTATATCTTAGGAATAGGAGTAGGTCCATCTTAGGAGTAGGAGTAGCTTAACTTAGTATATAATTCGGTTCGAGAAAGGGTGAACCTAGTTCATCCCTAATTTCTATAATAATCTCGGTTAATATCAAGCAAAGTGACCCCTTTTAAGAGGTTCATGATCCCTTGGATCAAGTGAGGTGTTTGTACTATGCTATCATTCAGTTGTATTAATGAAGTTGGTTTCTTTTTTGTTCTTCCCTTTTCAAGTCTCATGAAAGTCTTTTTTATTGAGGCATGTGCCAAACCTGGCCCAGTACTCCGGGGTACCCATACCCAGGACAACGTGAGAAAAGATAAATTTTTCTCACCAACAAAGTCATAGTGGACTAGGATTATTGTCAAGTTCTACTGAAAAGAATTTCTCGCAAGATATTATTAGTGAAGAAAATGACCCCGAAAATTTTATTAAGTTTGGGGTTGTAAATGGATCCGACTTTCTGCAAGGTCTAAGGAAGATCCGGTATATTATGGTTGTCCGTGTAAGAGAATATTACCAAACAAGCCCACAGTGATTTGGTGAGTTTCACTAGTTAAAGCAGTCTTGATTATGGTTGGAGCACTTTTTGTGCTAGAGTCATTTGAGAGTATTCTGGATCCTTTGGAGATTTCAACTAATAGTTTGTTGATAGTGTCAATTGGAGGGCTTGTGGTAAATGTGGTGGGTTGAATCTTCTTTCTCAAATGGCACCAGCATGCCCATGGTGGAGCTGGTTCATGCTCACATTCATATTCACGCTCCCACCACAATCACCATCATCATCCAAATGACCATGTTGTGCATGATAACCTCATGGTGAACATCATGTGTGCATCTCAGTCTCCCATAAATCATACGGAAAATCATGTGCTGGTCATGACCACCACTGTCCATAATTATGATCACCATGACAACCATCATTATAGTCATCATGACCATTATGAAAAACTATAGTAGATACAAAAGGATTGGGAGAGGTAAATCTAACCCTGATCACCAATTCCATGGTCACCAACACGATCATAGTGACCATGCTCACCAACATGACCCCCATGACCATGATTAATCCCATTACTGAAGAACTCTGCTGAAATCTTGCTTCAAAGAGTCCCAAGAGTTCATAAGCAGGATATCAAAGTAGCTCTAGAAGATATAATGAGGATAAATGGAGTCCATGGTATGCATGTGTCGAGCTTCACAAACACAGATGTTGTAGGGACACGATATCTTCGTGCCTCTGCAAAAATTGATATGGCTTCTATAAAGTCATAAGGATTTAACAATTTAGGTGGAATACATAAGGACAGACTAGTTGAAGAACCATGGACAGGGTTGACATCCTCACAAGCGGACAATGCATTATTCAATAATCATCTCGTGTTTGGCTTAGGGATGGCCTCAAGGTCCAGGATGGTGTCCAGGATGCCAGGGAACGCCATATGGAATAAAATGGGTGGGTGATGCATTTTCTGAACATGGAATATGCATTTTATTCCACATGGTGGCCCCTGGTGTCCTGGAAACCATCTTAGACACGAAATCCTGAACAGAATATCCTTTCGCAAAAAAAGAAGCAATCAACCTCAATTTGAGGACCAGTTTAAAAGGACAAAACAGTTTTTCCTCACAAGGACGTGGCAAACTCTTTAGAAATTAGATTTTTTTTTTTTTTTTTTTTTTGATAATCTTTAGGAATTAGAATTCCGTATCTAATCCCAGCACTACATATCTAAATGAAACTCAATTTCAGGACCTGCTAAATGGAATTTTTTTTCAAAATACCTTTGCCGAATATCTTTGCCCCAAATGCTTTTCCTCTTCAATGATGGACCAACAAAGTTTCATATGCAAACTCTTTAGAATATCTATCATTTTCCTATTCGTAAGTCCGCTCCTCTTGGAGAGAATTTTATTCTTTCAAATACAATGGTATTTTTCTTGACCTTCACAATGACCTCAGAAAAATTTTACCAGCAAATATCACCTCAGAAAGAATTGCCATTTTCCAATCTTTTCAATATGATATCCAAAATTCTCTATTATGGCTGTTCCCTTGGTCATTGGAACTCCTTGATAAATAAATGGAAGCCAAGATCCATAAACAAATTGTGAATCCTGTTTTTTTTTTTTTTT
>JAOXJP010196157.1:0-10502 GCA_025762735.1 Platanus orientalis
TCCCTTTGATCTACACCTTGGATTTCAAATTCCTAGAGAGCCCATCACACCCCCCCTCATTTGGTCTCTCATGCCATACCCTTAAAAATTACAACCAATGGGAATGTCCCAAAAGGCATCTCACATGCTCCCCTTTCACCTCATCCATCCATGCCAACAAACACAAATCAATCTCCACCCTCCTCATTTTAGCTAGACACATCCCCACCCTCCACCTCATTTTAGCTCAACTCATCCCCACCCTCCACTTAGCAAAACCTAGATTCAATCCTAGCCATCCACCTCATTTAGGATAGAGATCATCTTAGCTCTCCACCTAGCTCATCTTAGGATCAATCCCAACCATCGTGCAAGACCAAGTTGGCAACACAAACCCTAAAATTTCCAAGGCAAAGGAGGATGAAGAAGAAGAAGAAAAAGAGGAAGAAATTCACAACCCTATAGACCACTTTGGACCCAAGTTAAGCCTAAACCCAAGTTCAATTCACCCCCTTCATTATATGTTAAATTAGCATATTGTTATGTTGTCCAATTCATGCTAGAGCACTGCTCTAACTCGGGTTACACAGTAGAGGCTCAACAGTCTCTACTTGCCTCCATTCTTGACCTATTTTCATGCTGATTTTCTTTTGATTTTTGTAGAGGGCTGCTTAAGCCCAAATTTGACTATGTTAGACTAGGCATATGTGTTTTATACTAGATTTAATTTCATGATTTTAGGAGCTATGGAAGGCCTCGAGATGGCCCTCCAAACAGACCCTTAAAATCGGGTCTTTTAAGACATAGTTTAATGAATATTTGATGATTTTAGTTTGAATTTTTTATGCATGATCTAAAGTTAAAATTTTTATATGTTATTCATATATATGCTTCCTACTAGCATGCTTAATTTTACAATTTTTTCAAAACCCTAAGGGTTCCAAATCGAGAAATTCAGCTGCTGGATTTTCTCCTAACAACTAACGCCTAATTTTTAGTGAATTAAAAATCAGGCGTTGAACAAATAGGAGTCAGGAGAAAAATCAAGCGTTGAGATCTGGGACCCACCCCAGGGAGCCTTGATTCTTCTCTAGCCTTGTCTCATGGCAGACCTAGCCTCTGGAATTCAATCTTGTGCACACGCACCTCTGTGGGCCCTCATTTCTGTCCCAACACCTGAACTTAATTTCAGGCGTTGGAATGAATGTTAAGCGTTAAGCTTGGGCTTAAAAATCATGGCTTTTTTTAATTTAGCTAAGTGTAAGTTTGCCCTAGGGTCAGTGCATGGATCTATGAGAGATCCTGCCCCTCTGGGCCCCACTTTAGTAGCCCAAAAACCTAAGTTGACTATTGGTTTAGTACTCAACACTTGAATTTCCCTTGAATTAAAATTCAGACATTGAACATTCAGGCGTCAGACCAAAAAATAGGCGTGAGGCCTATAACAGATGATCATGTGGCCTACTTTGGGAGATCATATATCCACGTGGCTTGCATCCAGGACCCCTAAGGTTGCATAGTGCAATCCTAGGAAACTTCCCTTAATCCAAACCACGGGTCCCACAGTGTTGGGACCCACTAAAGCATCCTAAAAGATTTCACAAAGGTCTTGATCTGATCATCTTCCCCAATGCCTGATTTTTACCCTGAATTAAAATTCAGGCATTGGAAAATCAAGCCTTGAGATAAAAAAATAGGCATTGAACCTGTAAGACAAAAAAAATTCTTTCCCTTTCTCTCCCTTCCAGTAGGGTTAATACATAACCCTAAGGAATCAACCAGTGAACCATTTAGAGGGGTCCATCATCACTCTAAAGACCTAACCCATGAGGGGTCTCCTACAATTAGAATAGGACAAAATAAAGAATAGTTTATGGACTGTTCATAAGCTAATGCCTGATTTTCATCCTGAATTAAATTTAGTCATTGAAAAATCAAGCGTTGAGAGTAAAATCAGGCATTAAGCCTGAGAAAAATTCATTAAGCTTTCAATTCAACATTAATAAAGCATAGACATTGATATAAGACTAAGACTTGTATAAATGGGAGAAGCCGCCCTAAAAAGGCGAGTATTTGGGGTTCCTAACACCTTCCCCAAATGCAACCAAACAACTTACTCTAAATCTTAGGAACACAGACCAGTGTTAGGAGTTAAACCCTAGACCTTTGATTCTAGACTTCTCTTCCTCAAAGAGGAGAACTGATGTCCAACTCCGTCGGTTAAACCCCGAGTTGGTGGTAACTTCAAAACAAAAGAATCCCTCTTTCTCACAAAAAGAAAGAAAGGGGGATTGTCAACCAGCAAGCCGAAGTGGGCACCCCACGTTCACAGAGGGCAACCAGAGGACCATCTTGGTGAGTTGGGATACGTCATCATCAATTGGCACCTTTTTGTGGGAATCCTGAAGTGGTTTCTGGCAAAACAAAGGTCGTATAGTCGAAACTTAGTCGGAAACGATGGAGGCCCGCCGGAATGCTTCATCTACTAACAACCAAGATGAGAGGGAAGCGAACGCTAGTAGAATTGTAGCGTTGGAGCAATAGATACAAAATCTCAATCAAAATATAGAATGAGTGATGTAGTAAAATCAGGAGCTGAACTACAAGCTCATGAAGCAAGCATAACATCGACACCCAGGCGATAGTGAAACTCAAGACGCTACCCACCCCGGGGGAGAAAGATGTCAGGGAGACGAGGAAGAACGATAGGGAGACAGTCAGGGCCGCTAGGCCTTAGAATCTCAGCAGACCAATGGCGTTGGGGGATGGGCCACCACTGAATAAGAGTAGCGAATGTAGAAGATGCAAGATCAATTGGAAGCCATCAAAGTAAGGACCCCCTCCACAGTTAAGTCCCTGGTGCAAAAGACCGACCATCCTTATTCCTTAGCGATCATGGCTTCCCCTCTCCCTAAAGAAATTGGGATACACCAAATGGAACCCTTCGACATGGGACCCGTTCAACCACCTTAAAACCTACAAAAATTTGATGCTCTTACATGATTATTCAGACATAGTCATGTGTAGGGCCTTCCCGGCCACCCTAAAGGGTTCCACGCCAAAATGGTTCAGTACTCTTCAAATGAACAGCATAAACTCCTTCTCTAAGTTAAGCCAATCGTTTACCAGCCACTTTATAAGAGGAAGATGCTACTAGAGGCCATCCACCTATTCACTCAATGTCAAACAAGCGAAGGGGGAGTCATTAAGGGAGTACATCTCCCGTTTCAACAAAGAAGTGATGTAAGTAGACGATCCAAACAAAAAGGTGGTACTCACAGCCTTCATGGGTGGATTATTGCCCATGAAGTTCCTATTCACTCTCTCCAAATCTCTGCCCAGCAACAAGGTTGAGTTGATGCTCTGAGCCCAAAAGCACATAAACGCGGAGGATACCATGACAGCAAGAAAAGATCAGGGAAGTGAACACCGAGAGTCACCAAAGAGAAAGAGGGATGAACGGCAAAAAGTTACGGATGACAAAACTAGAACGAGGGAAATTGTTGACCGAGAGGTGAGATCGAGGGAGGCTCACGCCCATGTTCCATGAACATGAACCTACACTCCCCTCAATTCACCCCTAGAGCAAGTCTTTATGTATGTATGGGATGACCCTTCCCTAAAGTGGCCCAAGAAGCTTAAGACTCCTCTAGAAAAGAGATCCCAAAGGAGGAGATCTTTTGCTAAACCAAGGAGAGTTCAGAAAGGTCAAACTCTGAGCCAGTTGGTATACATTGATAGATGACACCCTCTACAAATAGAGCTTTACCATGCCGTACTTGAGATGCCCGTCGCCAGCCGAAGCTGATTATGCTATGGGAAAACTCCATGAAGGGATATAAGGAAACCACTCAGGTAGTCGATCGCTAATCTACATACTTGTCAGAGCAGGGTACTATTGGTCAACCATGAAGGTTGACTTGGCAAACCTTGTTAGGAGGTGCGATAGTTGCTAGAAGTTCACCAACATTCCCTGATAATTGACAGAAGAGCTTACGCCCATCACGAGACTATGGACCTTTACCCAATGGGTAATAGACATTGTGGGTCCCCTCCCCTTGACAAAGAGACAGAGAAAATTCCTCGTCATGGTCGTTAACTACTTCACCAAATGGTTTGAGGCTGAGGCACTAGCAACGATCACTGATAGCAACGTACGCGACTTCGTTTAGAAGTCTGTAATATGTCGGCTAGGAATATCGCGGATAATAATCACAAACAAAGGGAAACAGTTCGACAACGGACACTTTAGAGAATTTTGCTCTCAGTTAGGCATTAGGAACCACTTTTCCTCCCAGGCACACCCCCAGGCAAATGGTCAAGTGGAAGTAACCAACAGAACTATATTGAAGATAATTAAGACCAGATTGGAGGCATCGAAAGGATAATGGGTCAACGAGCTACTAGGGGTCCTATGGGCCTATAAAACCACTCCAAGGAGTCCCACGAGGGAAACGCCTTTCACCTTAGCCTTCAACAGTGAATCAGTCATACCGGTGGAAATCGGCATGACAAGTCTAAGGACTTAAAGACCACATATAGAGCACTCAAAGAGAGAGCTATGAGTGAGCCTAGACTTGTTAAAGGGAAAAATAGATGAAGCCTCCCTCCGAATGGTATCATACCAGTAGAGGATGATGAAGTATCACAACACCAAGGTCTGCCCGAGAGTTTTTGACAATGGAGACCTTGTTCTCTGGAAGGTAAGCATAGTAACCTAAATCCCAAACGACGGCAAGTTGGGATCCAACTGGGAGGGGCCCTACCGAGTAACCAAGTCCGCACGAAATGACACCTATTACCTGGAAACCATGGAAGGAAAGCTCATGCCTTAACGATGGAACATTGAACACCTAAGGTATTACCAATAGACGTGTAATTCTAATTTTGAAATAATAAATTTATCTACTATCATGTGTAATATAGAAATGTTCTACAATCAAAGTCCTGAGCGACATGGAAAAAATGGACCAAGTCCAGCAAAATGACCCTCGGATTACAACAATGTTCAACAATCAAAGTCCTGAGCGGCATAAAAAAAATGGACCAAGTCCAGCAAAATGACCCTCGGACTACAACAATGTTCAACGAATAAAGTCCCAAGCGACATCGGAAAAATGGACTAAGTCCAATAAAACGACCCTCAGTTTACAACAATGTTCAACGACTAAAGTCCCGAGTGGCATTGGAAAAATGGACTAAGTCTAGTAAAATGACCCTCGGTCTACAACAATGTTCTACTATTAAAGTTCCGACCAGCATAAAAAAAATGGACCAAGTTCAGTAAAACGACCCTCGGTCCACAACAATGTTCTACGACTAAAGTCCCGAGCGGTGTCGGAAAAATGGACCAAGTCTAGTAAAAAGACCATCAGTCTACAATGACGTTGTACGATCAAAGTCCTGAGCTGTGGCAGAAAAATGGACCAAGTCCAATGAAACGACCCTCGGTCTACAAAAATGTCCAACTAAAATCCTAAGTGGTATTATGTAGAATGACCCTCGGATGACTAAAATTCTTTTTGTTTAAGTGTCGACGATCACCCAAGTCAAGCCTAACACTACCAAACAATTCATAACAAGAAACATGAGCCACTTAAACAAATGAGCAATCTGCAAAATCATATTTTGTCAAGTAACCATGAAAGCTATCACGTGCAATCAAAAGGAAGAAGTCTATTGAATTAAGAGTCCCCCTCGGTCCACACATACAAAAGAAAAGAAAAGAAAAGAAAAAGAGAGAAGCCTCATCCTCAAGAGGTCACATCATCTTTCCCCAATTCCTCCTCCTCAACTTCCTTAGTGGCCTTGGGCCCAACGAAGTCTGACTCAACATCAGCCTTGAGCATCGAAAGGTCAAGGTCAGGAAACACCCGCAAAATCCGGCGGTGGAGGGTCTCTAAACCACTGATAAAGTATTTCATGGTCTCATCATTGAAAGCCTCGGATCACAGATAGGCAGCGACTGCGTCCCCGATGACTTTCTCCTTCTCGACCTCCCAACTGGCCTTCAGTTCATCCAGGGACCTCTGCAACATAGTGGCCCCAGCCTTCTCCTCTTTGAGTTGGTCTCGGACCTCCTCCAGGATAGCCTCAGTCCCCTTCAGCTTGTTTTAGGCTTCTACGAGCCACCTTGCCAATGCCAACCAGTTTGCATTGACCTCAGATAATTTCTTTCGAAGCTCGTTGATGTAAGCGTCTGAGCTGAGTTAGCGGCTAGAGAGAGCTGCCACCTTCATCAGTACCTACGAACAAACGAGAAGATGTTTAGTAACTAACAAACAGGAAAAAAGAAGGCAAACTACAAGAAAAGATAGTAAACTAATGGAGAATAGGGAGTACCTCCAAGCCGGTCCTCCAACTAACGGATCCTTGAGTGCAAGGTGAGCATGAATGCAATGAGCAACGTGAACACGGCTCAAAGAGAACTTTGAATGCAAATGGGAGGCTCAAAAGAGGCAATGGTCTCTCTTTATAGGCCTCCTGCATCACCCCCGACTGTTAGATCGTCTAAGTCACCTTATGTCATTGGATGAGCATGTGATTCAAGGAAAAAATAGTAATCAACGTAACACGTCATGTCAATAAAGATGAAATGAAGGCGTCGGCATGTCAATCGCTTCAGGCAACTCTTCGAATTCCTAACACCTACTCAGAACAACAGACTAGGGAATTGGGGGCAAATAGTGATGAGGTATTTGGCCCGAGACGACCAACCGAGCAAACCACTTAGGTCCAATTGACTTGTCGGGAGACCCATCGTTACCTAATCATTGAGCCCAACACCCGACCGTTAATGACCGACGATGACCAAAGAACAACTCCAACTAACTACGACCGATGATTATCGGTTGTTTGAGTGCTAGGCCGATCGCAACTAAACCAACCGAATGTTGGGTGTTAACTGCCATCAAGACTGAAGGGTGGTTACAAGACTCGGAGTGGCGCAGAGGGACAATCAATCTGATGCTAACACATGCACCACTCACCCACGTTCCTCTAACTAACTTGAGGAATATTCCTGATAAGGACCATGCAAACCTATTGGGAGGACCCCTATATAAAGGGAGAAACCCCTGAGAAGAAGGTATGCAAAAAACAACCCAAAAAAAGTTTATCAAAGGGATCTTTCCTAAAACTCCAATGACTAACTTGAACATCAGAAGGGTGTAGGCCGGAGCCACACCGATGCTATTCACTGTCTTAGTGCAAGTAGGATCCAAGAGCAAGATTCCAGATCGAGGGTGACCAGAGGACCATCTCAGTGAGTCAGGATACATCATCATAAAAAAATGGATGACAAAAGGGAACATGTAGACTTGGAATAGAACAAATTGCAAGGAGTCCACGTGCCCCAAGGAGATAGTCAAGTGCTCTAAGAGGCCTAGATACCTCGGTTATCAAAAAAAAAGAATGGAAGACAATTAATTTTTTAGCTGTTCATATTGGGTCAAAGGGCATTATGGTAAAAATCAAGTTAATCAGCCACTTTTCTCGAAAACTAGTCCGACTCAGTCCCTGGGTGACTAGCTTGCTGACATCATCCCAATTTTAGTAGTTGGACAAACAGAAACTCTGCATAGTCGTGTAACTCGGCCTAGTTTCCCAGTTAACTAGCTGGTTTTTAAACATTGCTCAGAAGAGTTGTGTGAGAAAAAATTAAGACCCCACTCAGTAGAGCTCAAAGAGAGAGAGAGAGAGTGAGAGAGAGGACTCTTCCAAAATGTATACAATAAAGTTTATAATAAAAATGACCAAATCGTCAAGTCTAATTCACCTTTGGAAGCTTGTTCACAATGGCTTAAAGATCAGATAAATTGAAGGGATGGGCTGATGATGAAATGATCAAAGCTCGAGAATAATAGAAATCTGGAAAGAAATTGATCCAAACCAATAGAATAAGTGAAGCTCTGCTCAATTATGTATAGTTTGATTTTTCAAATAATGAAACAAAATCCTAACAAAAATTGGGAAGAGGAGGTTTTTATTTTATTTTGTGAAAATACCAAAATAACCCCAAATTTTCTCACGTGATTATGGGTAATTAGTGCCTTTTATGCTCATTTCATGATTTTGAAAATCATGATCAAGCGAACTTTTAGACACTCAAAATCAGCCAAAGCAAGATCTTGATCAAGATATTTTAACCCAAATTGCTTACCAAACAATGCATTTTGAAATCTAGATTGCGATCTAGGCTCAGATTGCATGTCAAAGACATGCAAATTGTTGTGAGAAATCATAAAATTTTAGGTTGTACAAGCAATCTCATGTTCTTGGGATTGCAATCCCAAAATCAGATCACGGGATAAGTTTGAAAACAACTTGTTAGATTGCACTACCCGTATGGTTACTTGAGAGGGATTGGGTTGCATTTGGCATGCAATATGATGATATTAGGATTGCAATCTGCAATTGGAATTACAATATCATAATCCAAAGATGATAGGATTAGATTAGGCTAATCCTTTGGCTGCTTCTTTTCCTATTTGTGATTCATAAGATCAAATTAATAAATAAAGGAGAGCTTTTTCTTAGGCGTATCAATTGCAGAGCACCACAACTCTCAAGTCTGAAGCCACCATCCTTGACCATTCCCACTTCGCATCTTTAAAGTTTGGGTTGAGACAACAATTCTTTGCCAAGAAAATGAGATCGAATTAGCAATCCAAATGTATACCAATATGGAATAACAAAACCCTAGAGACAACTTGAAAAGGACGAGAAAAGGGGACAATGATGTTGTGATTTGTAATCATGAAAAGGGTTGGAAAATGATTTTTTTTTTTTTTTTAAAAGAAGAGATTTTGCAAAACAAGAAATCAAAAATCAAGAGAACAAAAAAAAAATCAAAATATTACAAAGAATTAGGCTTGTGTGATTTGTAATTAAGAAAGGGGTTGGAGAAAGAAAAAGAAAAGAGGATTATTTAGAACAAGACACCAAGAAAAAAAAAATCAAAACATGACAATGAAGTTAGCTTGTGTGATTTGTAATCATGAAAAAGAGAAAAGTGGGATGTTGTAGAACAAGAAATTAAGAAGAAAAAAAAAGTGATGAAGAAGCAAGCCTTAATTTTAACATCGTCTTGTTCAAGGTTGTTAAAATTGAGATCCTACGTAGGATCGGTGAGGGAGTCTCATGGATTGGATCGAGGATCGTAAGATTCTACTTTTCATAAAATATAAAGGAGAAAATCATCAATAATAATGATGCATGTTAAAGAATCATTAAAATCATTAAAGAAAAATCAATAAAATTTAACATAGTGCAGTTTCCATATTTTACATCTCTATTAACTAACAAAATATTATAATTTTTCAACACAAATTACCAAGAAAGTAAATTAATTAGCTACCAAACATTAAATTATAATATTTTCAAAGTTCCAACACCACAATAACAAAACAAATTAAATTAACTAAACAGATTCATACTAGATTGTTCATATTTCAATTTGTTTTCACTACGGTTAAAAATTATAAGAAAAATCCATGAAACTTACTCCTTCTTCAGTTGTTCTTGCAGAGAAGGAAGGTATTTCCCTCTTAGATGGGATAGGTTCACCTTTTGACCAGAAATAATATTATAACTGTCTCTACTTGACTTGAAACTCTACCTATGATTTGATATCATAAAAATATGATAATTCCAATCAAACTAACAGTGGCTTGATAATTGTTTAGATCTAACGTAATTGAGTTCTACTCTTAAATCTTGATTGAAGAACAACTAAATAGGATAGGTTACCAGGGTTGGTTGACTTTGCTCAACTCGAACAATTAAACTATACAACGGAAGAAACAAAACGGTGTGAACAATTTGAAAAGGAAGAATCGTATTCACTTATTATTTTCTTAATAGTTTAACTTGAATTAAATAATTAAAATTTATAATTAAGGATATTTTTTATTAAGCTTTAGTGTTTTATAATTATAAAAAATGTGTTTTTTTTTAAGGATCATAATAGAATCGACTAGGATCGTTTAGATGATTCTGGATCATAAGATCAAAAGATCCCACGATCCAGGATGAGATCCTATGAAAATTATGTAATCTAAGATTTTGGTAAAGAGTCGGATCGATGGGATGATTTAGGACCGTACAATCCTACGATCCACATTGGGATCCTAATAACCATGGTCTTGTTTCACTACTTAAAAGGTTTTAAGTGTTTCAATCTTACTATTGAATTTGAATTTTGAATCATCTACGATTTGACTAGACATAAACCACGCCAATATCTATCCAGATTTGACACAATGTCTGTGAAAAGGTAATTAGTAAAAACACAAGTGCTTATTTATTGTATATTTACCTTAATATCCTCATTTGACTATATGTATTGACACATGTACCATTTGTGAGGCATCGTGTCACGCATTGATTCGTAATGGCGTGATGTCAGTCCAGTCAGGCTGGAGATAATTCAAACTGAGAGTTTGGACAATCTTTTCTGGCCAGATAGCCGTTACCTAAACTCCGCGTAAAGTCGAAATAGAAACCGAAAAACGCGTTCGATA
>JAOXJP010196168.1:0-12157 GCA_025762735.1 Platanus orientalis
CACATCACCCCCAAAAAGTGAAATGATACTTCCCCTCTGTCTTGTCTCACGAAGTCTCACAAAGAGGGTCGGCGCAGTTGATATTCGAGTATACAGTATTGGCCCCACCATATCTCACATGGCACTAAGAGACCCACTCTGCACAACCACCGGTCACAGTGACATAGAAGACTACTTCAAATGGCTAGATTCTCAATCAACCTAGTAGATCCGTCTTGTATGTTTCATTGGGTAGTTTTCTGCCGGTTTCGTGTGGTCAGATGGATGAAATTACAGCGGAGTTGCTTGACAGTGTTCGGTACTTGTGGGTTGCACGCAGTCACACTTCACGCTTACAAGCGGCTTGTGGTAAGATGGGGATGGTAGTGCCATGGTGTGACCAGTTGAGGGGGGGTCCTGTGCCATTCTTCCATTGGTGGCTTTTGGACACATTGCGGGTGGAATTCAACGCTATTCAGCGTGCTTTCAGGTGTGCCAATGCTAACTTTTCCTATAAATTTCGATCAATTCTTTAATGGTAAATTAATTGTGGGCGACTGGAGAAGTGGTTGGAGGGTGAAGACGGTGGCAGGAATAGAAACGCTTTTGAAAAGGGAAGATATTGCCACGATTGTACAAAGGTTTATGGACTCCAACAGAGAATGTAAAGAGAAGAAAAGAGCCAGAGAACTCCAGGTTGCCTGCCAACGAGCAATTGAGAAAAGCGGATCCCCTTATACTAACCTTGATGCTTTCATTAAGGACATTCTACACATACACATTTCATAAATCCCAAGTATCAAATTTGGTTTAGATTGGCGCCTTGCATTGTCCGAATAATTAACAAACTTGCTATTCAATTTAGTTTGTTGGGTTTTTCAAATTTGGTTCAGATTGGCGTGCCACAGATTGACCCGTGTTGTGTTTTTGAATTTGGTGCCTCATTTTGGACACGCCTTCTTTCTTTTTCAAATGAGCAGTTTTTTAGACTAGACTTTTTTAACACCACCACGTGTTAGTTTAGAGTTCATCACAGAGACTCACAAACACTTTTTCACCACAGAACATTTGTATTATCTTCTCTTGTGCAATCACAAGAGAAGATAAGAGGGCGAGTCTTAGTGACTTAGAGCTGAAAGGAGCAGCGCGGATCCTCTGCCCTTATTGTGGGAGCACAAGCCTCCCTTCTTGACATTCAAATGGCGAAGAGTATTGATACTCAGTGAGCAATTTGGTGCGGAGAGTCCGTTGAATCTAATTTAGATAAATCGGTTAAGTGATGCAGCTTCTTGTGAATCTGGTAACGTGGTTTTAAACTAAAACATTTTTCTTTAGGTTTTATATTTTCTTTAGTCTTCTTAGAAGCTAATAAAGCGGCCTATGTGTTTGCCAAGCGATGTGTTTGATTGCCACCTGTAATGAAATCATTTCATTTTAAAAACTCGTATCATTTCAAGCCAAAAGGTCATAGTTCAAAATGAATTTATTCAGATTTCTATTGATTTGTTGGCTAGAACGAAGCACCTTTTTTTGTTCCCAAATTTATGCGTTCATCTATACTACCACACCACAAGCTGACAAGTGGGAGAGGTATAGTATTAAAACCATAAAATGTGTTCAAATAAAAAAAAAAGGTACAGCCTTTGGTGTGCTAACACGGGGAACACACAAATTTGGGAACGTAAAATTTGCTTTACTAACTAAAATTAGGAATTGAATGAAGTCTTTATATAATCATTCATATTTAGTGATGAATAGAAATCAATCCATTTTTTGTCGTGCACATATGCACTCAGGTACTATAGCAAACCAAAATGAAATGATTGCATTCCCTGTGACAACCAGATGCAAGATAAAGACTTAACATGATTTTACTGATTTCCTTGGGTGGCTTGCAAGGGTGTTGGACTAAATGTTTTATTTATTTAATTTTTAACAAAGAACTTATGCATAGGAGACAAAAAGTAATGTCCTTGCACAAAATATCAATCCTATTGAAGAGGATTTGATATATAAGACAAAAGACTGGCTTGTGCATTCCTTAGCATACAAAAGTGTACCATTCGTTTACAAAGAAATAATTCTCATCCATGGAACTCGAAACCGGGAAAAAAAATCATTTACAGTGTCCAAGAATTGTACAAAAGTGTATATCATTAACTCAAAGAGATGATACTCATTAAAAAATTCATTTATAACTATGTACCATTCATTTACAAAAAAACAATTGTTCACTAAAAACCCATATACAATTATAATAGCAATTGTTCACGAAGAGGTCTCATGTTTTGAAAATGTAGGATGATCTTCTTGTTATACACTACTATCAAAAACATAAGGGTAGAATGTATCCGCTCCTCTTAACTAATGCTCCTCTCTACCCCTTGTCAGGGGGCAGGCATATCAGCGTCAACAAGTGATTTTCACTTTTTGGGGGGGTGCATATCACTTATCGGCACTGATGTGCCCGCCCCTTGACAAGGTGCAGAGAGGATTGTTAGATAAGTGGAGCGAATACAATCCATCATCTAAAAGCATATTTATCAATATAAGTGATTAAATAATCAATTATCTAATCATCTTCCATTCGATTATGTAACTTATTTTTCATAATATAATTGCAGAAAATGCTTTTTCAATAGTAACAATAGCAACCAGAAGGATTAGTGTCAATGTTATGAACAAATACATTAACAGATACAAAATATTTTTCTTTGTTTCAACAATTTTTTTGGCAAGGCTGTTAATCCCTTTCACTTCCAAAAACTTATTATTTGAGTGCATATCATGAATGAAAATCTCAAACTGATTGTTAAGAGACAGGATATCTAATAATACTAATACAAAAAAAAAAAAAAAAAAAAAAAAAAAAAAAAAAGAATTCAATGAATATAAATTATAAGGACACTCTTCTTGTGGGCATCCAACTCTCGCATGCTTGACACGTGTCAACAAACCTTTGTAATTACTGGGTTGCTATGCTTATATGTATTTTCATCTAATCATCTAGTCAGATTTGTTTAGAAATTAAGAAATGACAAAAAAAAAAAAAAAAAAAAAAAAAAAAAACGGGAAGGAAAAAGATGTAGGCTCTGAAGGAGAGGTTAAGTGACATGAGTACTATGCGCAAGGCCAAATCTAAAGCCAAGCCCAAGAAATGTATTGTTTTCCATTGTTTATTGTTGTTGTTGGTGTTGTTACTATTTTGAAATTATGATGAATGTGATATTTATCAGTCTTGTTGGGCTTTTTTTTTGGATGAAGAGTCTTGTTTGGACTTTTATGTCCCCACAGTGCCTTGGTGCTCACTACACTGTCTCTCTAAAGAAAAGGTCTTGGGTTTGAACCTGATTAGCAACATTTGTCTGTACTCATGTGTTGATGTTGTCAATCTCAACTACTCTAGGTTGGGTTAGGGTCTTACTCACCCTTGTGTAGAGTTAAAAATCAAGATCCCAATCACTCTAATCTTCATAGCTTTAACTCATTGAACAGTCTAGATAAATAAGTTTATTTATTTTGAGGGGGGAGAATGATTGTTTGTATTGACACAGACTTCTATAGTTGGATTGTCAACTATCCGATTATTATCTATATTCAATTCATATTGGATCCGCTAATATTCGATTTAGATGCATCTATATCCGATTCGATTATTTGACTAAATATCCATATCCTTTGAAATTAATATGTATATTATAATATTGTAGGAAATGTAACATAGAATACAACATTCGAATACTATAACCTTAACCTATTTCTCATCTCCCATTCCCAATTTGAATGAAAGAAAGCTACTAGTAGCCAGTTCCCCATTTTCTCGTTGATCTATCAATCGTCTTCTATCTCTTTAATTACTAGGCCCTTATTGTTTTTGTAAATATCCACAAAATATTCTAATTCAATTAAATAAACATATTCAAGTATGGATATAGGCATATTCGATTTGTATTTGACCGTTGACAGCCCTACTCTATAAGAGTGCCATTGATTGATACATGATGTCTTTTTGCATTTGATGTCTCTTTTTAACCACCTACTTTTTCAACTGAACACTTTTTGGACATTTTTACCCGCAGAACAACACATGTTAATTATAATTCACCATAGACACTACAGAGACATTTTCATCACAAAACATTTGTTGGGTTTGACAAGGGGGGTGAGGGGTGGGGGGAGCAAATTTCCTATCCAGATTTGTTGTCCAAAATGATGTCCAGGTATCAGGTGATTTCCTTTGGAATAAAATGGGTGGGAATTTGAAATTTCATTTAACCCATACCGATTTTATTCCATGTGAAATCACATGGTGTCCTGGACACCAAATCCTAGATAGAACATCTATTTCATTTGAAACACTTTTTTGAACCCCCAACACAACATGTGTTAGCTTACAATTCACCATAAACACTATAGATGTTTTGTCATCACAGAACGCTTTTTCCTTATTATTATTATTTTTTGAATTTGAGTGGGGTAATTGCCCCCCTTGCACCTACGTGGCCCTGCCTCTGCTCCCACAACATACTATGGAACACCCTCTTGATATCTGGGCCGTCGAAATTGATATTATAATTTTCAAGCAATGGGCGCACTGAAGACTCTAAAATAGAAAGTTCATCTTTAAAAAGTTTCACCAAAGGAAATGCCTTGTCGCTGTAATACAAATGCTTGAAAACATCTATTACCACGTTATCTTTTAATGAGCTTTCCATCGGGGTGACATTTGGAGTCCACTTTTTACTATGATTGCTTTTGACTGACTCCCATGAACAGCTTTACTACTTGACTCTTTTTGGAGGGTCGACAGGACATGGGAGCCTCAACTCTTGCATCGGTACTGACATCCAGCTATCCCACTTCCTTTTATTCAAAAGGCGAGCAACCCTTATAATCAAAAAGGTCCTAAGAGGGCTCTTTACCTTTAAATAATTTTAAAGCGCTATAGTAGGTGGCACGGATTTGGTGCACCCCCTTAAAAAACGACTAAGGTCTTCCTTGTATTAGTGATGGATACATCAGCACCAAAAAGTGATTTACACCTTTTAAGGGGTGCTTTTCAAATTTTGGGCCTGTTGTGTCTACTCCTAAATAATGCAGCACAGATCTAACCGTTCATCAAGGAGGCGCACAAAATCCTGGGGGTAAAGTAGCTAGGTAGCCCTGAAAGCCTCACTCATTTTAACTGTTCTTCTAATATGAGAATGAGACATCCGCATTGTTAGCTGTCAAGTTCTGACCAAATAATAATAGTCAGTTTGGAAGCCATCTATAATGTAATCATTTCATTTTAAATTCCCAAGGCATCTGTATCCTGTTTGGAACTCATTCAAATTTGCTTCGACTGTAATTAGCAAGTCAGTATGAATTTGAATGAGTTCAATTTGAACCACCCCTCGTAGTTACAAATGCCCTGGGGATTTCAAATAAAATGATTTCATTACATGTAACTGGCACACAACCAAAATAAACATCCCCCAAGAAAATGTCCCATCTAACCTTAACTATTGACATCATCTAAGAAATTTGGCTACTGATGAGTGATGTGTTGATTTTGTTTAACCTAGGAATACATATATGAAATAGAGACACGTGACACACTTCCAATGAAAATATGAAACCAGATTTAAGACACGTGTTGTGATACCCAACATATAATGAATGTGGGTCATTATTTACACGAAGTAAACTAAACAGGGCTACTACAAATTAAGTAGGGCCACTACACATCACTACACATCCCACGACGAGCATTCGTTACTACAATAGAGAACAAAGGTAGTGACTATAACAATGAAAATGAGTGGAAAATGACAAGTAACTATCCAACAACGTAAAGAAAGAATTACAACTATCACAACTGATTAACTCGATATAAATAGACAAGAAACAAAAGAAGAAACATATCCAACATTAACATCAAAATTTATTTCTATTTTAGGAGTAGGGGTAGGTTTATTTTAGGAGTAGGAATAACATAAATTATTCTATAATTCGGTTTGAGTGGATTGGACCTAGTCAATTTCTTAGTTTTTATCATCAACTTGTTTGACATCGAATAGTACAACTCTACTGAAGAGATTAGTGACTCCTAGAGTTGAGCAAGACGTTTGTATTGTCTTATCAATGCCATTAAATTTTGACATAACCACAGCCGACTTAATATGGGATGATCGAACAATCTTGTGCTTGGATGATAGGGTTGACTGTCATGACTTACGCTATTTAAGAGTAGAGTGTCAAGACAAAAAAGTACTTGATCAAGATGTCAAAGGCCAAGAACTAGAATTGAAATTCGCAATATCAGATAGTTCAATGATGGTCGAAGGCTTTGCAAAAACTAGGGCTGAACGAAGTCAATGTAACAAGAATTGACATAAAGTAAGTTCATTACCGAGGGTCAAGATCAACTTGGGAGAAGAACTTAGAACTGGAGGAAATCAAGAATCTAAAGGGCAAAGAAAGAGCATGCATTTTGGGCCTAGGAACATGACTTCAATGGATCTAAGGAAGAATTTCCCTTTGGAGGCTTCGCAACAACGAGCTTCGACGATCATAGCATATCACTTTGGGGACTTAAAATGGCTCACAATAATGACTTGGGCCATGTCGAGGATCATGTCCAACTAAGGGATAAACCCAATAGTGCACTTTGGGGGGTAGCATGGCCTTTGGAAGAAAAAAATCTAAGCATAATGGAATGACCATTCCTCTCGGAGAGGCCATCATAAGACAACAGTCTTTGATAAAAATATTCATCAACTTGTGCATACCAGGGAAAGAGTCAATGGTGAGTGTTTGAAACAACATAAACCTTCATACCAAAGGAAGTAGGTGTTTAAGGGAAAAAAATGTCTTGCAATAAGTAGTATGAGCCAAACACAATGACTTATATAAGGACAAAAAATGTCTTATAATAAAAAAAAGTTTTCTGCGATGGATTATAATGAAATAAAATAATTTGTGGGAAAAACAGTTTAAATAAAGTTTCATTACATATATATATATATATACCAAAATGACTGTTGGTGATGAATGGGGTAGAACACAGGTTTTAATAGAAGCTGTTCAACCAATATGTTGTTGCGAGTTGAGAAGACCTTGATGAGTTGTGTTTTTCACTTTTGCAAGTCACCTTAGGAGTTGTCTTGAGTGACGATTCGAAATCGAAGGAGCAAAGGAAGGGGTTCAAGTTAGTGTGCCTCTCCAAATGTGTGTTCTTTCTCAGAACCGCTATGTGTGTTAGAGAGCTTCCATCTCCAAAGTTACGGATGACACAACTTCCATATCTGTAAAACACTCCTCTATGACCTGAGAAGTACTCCAAGATTATTTGACCGATCCATGTAATTCTCTAACTCCTTAAAATAAGGAGACTAGAGATGAAATGACCATCCTCCTACCAGTGAGTGGTGGTTTAGACAAGGGACATGACGTGAGAAACAAATATCGAATAATCTCATGAGCAAGAAAATCTAAGTACTAGCTGTAGAAACCTAAAGTGTGTGAATGTATAAATAACTTGACATTCACCACACTTATGTCTAGCGAATGAAGAATTCCCATCTCATTCGCCTAAAATCAAAAGCTTGCAGATACATACTTTCGCCACCAAAAGTGTACACAAATGCATTGTTCATGTTTGTGCACCACGGTAACCGAAAACTGAAATTCGATGTTATCTTCTTCTACGGTAGTTATTTTAGATAGTCACGACTCCAATGAGTTCCCTAACCACCCGAGAGACTCAGGAATGTGTATTCTCGCATAGAAGAATCATCTATATCTTTAGGATAAAGATTGAAGAATCTCACTCTAACAAAAAAATCATGAATGAGATAGAGTTTTTTTCTCAATGAGGACTCTTCTCAAACTCGTTTTTGCTGCTATAAATACCTTAAAAGCGACACGAAAAAACAAGTTTTGGAAGTTCTGAAAAGTTTTTAGAAAGTTTTGAAGATCCTTCGTGAGCACAAATTATCAAGCAAACCTCACTCTCATAATCCAAGAAAGTGATACTCCATCATTTGAAAGTCCACAAGTTTACTCCTCTTAAAGAGGAAATCAAGTTCATTATACCTTTGCGATTTTTCCAAGGAAGATACTACGGGAAGCTTAATGATGAATTGGGCTATGGCTAAAATAAATTTGTTGATGTATAAGTAGTGAAGTTTGTAGTCACATACATCGAATAAAATGATTATTATTTTATCTTCTACCATTTCTTATTCTTCTTTATGTTTATGCAACTTCTTCATTATAATACAAATTGAAAAAGTTAAGATTAATCAGAGGTTTATAGTGTTAAACAACAGTAAATAATTAGTCTCTCAGGCTTGGAGTATTAGTCCCTACCTATAAAAATAATAAACTAGCCCTTAAAACAGATAGGTAATTTGTTCAACAAATTTCGCCTCATAAAAGAAATGGCTTGAAATTTGGTGCTATACTAGCTATAGGTAAAAAATGTGGATTGTCTCGTTTAACAAAGTTTAAAACCACTCTAAAGTACCGAGACCTATCAATGTGATTACAAAAAATATCATTAAAAGGTATAAATCAATTTTTTGATCATTTTTAATGTTGATGTGGCAGACCCCCTATCTTTGCTAGAGTGACTTTATTTAATCCTACCAAATCCATCCAACCCCAGATTTTGTGCACACAAAAGATGTGTGCATGCTATGTGCATGGACTAGGCATTAAGGATTGGATCAGCTCTATTTAACTAACGCTAACCACCACCCTCTGTTAGGGGGTGGGCACATCAACACTGAAAAGTGATATACAGCCCCACCCCCAAAAAAGTGTAGATCACTTTTCAGTGCTGATGTGTTCGCCCCCTATCAGGGGGAGAGGTTAGCAGTTTTTAGGGGAACGGACACAAAACCAATCTCTGGACCAGGTGTGGACACATTAACGCCGGAAAATGATTCACACCTTTTGGGGGTGCACTTATCAATTTTCAAAGCTGATGTATTTACACCCTGATCCATGTGCAATCCAGGGGAATCTAGACTGGATAATATAATACCCCAAAAAACCACAACAAAGACAAAAAAACTGCAAAGGATCTGTTCAGTGCGGCAGGCGAGGCTCCTCACCACCACAAAAATTTGGTATGTTCGCTGCATATGCCAGACTTTAACAGGCCAATATGGGAACGTATTAAACCCCAGTTGCTTTTGGGTGGTAGTCGTGTTGTCCTCGTTGTCAAGGTACAGTCATAGTCACTGCACCGTCTGCATTTGGGAACCATCTATCCCCGGTATGTGCCCCAGCCCCTTGTGTCTTGTGGAGCAAATGGAACACAGTATGGGTGATACGGGGGATATGGCTCCATGCATTTGTGGTAGAGTTTTAAAGGGGGCTGGGGCCCTTACATTTTTAGCATGGGCCTCACCGCCTTGTGTTGATGTGTCGGCACCGTTTTCACCATTTGCCCGAATTTCACTTGCAGCTAATTTTTTCCGCGGAAGGATATGGTTCCAGTGATTACGGCCATTCACGTCATTTAATCGGTTTGTTGCTCCGTTATAAAATATCCATTCTCCACCCCAAACCCTTTAGTACTTTTCTTCTTCTACTTTAATTCTCTGTCGAAAGCATCAAATTCCGGGAATGGAGTTCGCCAACACAAATAAATTCTCTCGCTGCCACGTGGTGGCAGTGCCGTACCCCGGTCGAGGCCACGTCAACCCCATGGTCAACGTATGTAAGCTTCTCGCTTCAAGAGCCGATGATATTCTCATCTCCTTCGTCGTCACGGAAGAGTGGCTCGGCTTCATAGCCTCCGAGTCTTGGCCAGGTAACATTCAGCTCCGCTCCATTCCCAACGTCATCCCGTCGGAACTGGTTCGCGGCGCCGACTTCGTTGGCTTTGTCGATGCCGTTATGACAAAGATGGAAGCCCCCTTCGAGCAGCTCCTGGACCAGCTCGAGCCGACGGTAACAGCAATCGTAGCCGATACATTCTTAATGTGGGCTGTTGCAGTTGGAAATCGGAGGAATATTCCGGTGGCGTCGCTTTGGACCTCGTCGCTGTCTGTGTTTTCGGTGTTCTATCATTTCGACCTACTTGTTCAGAACGGGCATTTCCCGGTTGACTTATCAGGTACTCAGACCAGAACCACCAAAGGGTCCAGGTGTGCCCGATAACGGTTTTTTAGTAAAGAAATGCACTAGTGTTACTATGTTAGGGTTGAGTACAAAGTCGGGCCAGCCTGACCTGGCCCTGGCCCGAGTTTAATGCCGAACATAATATTGGCTCATGAGTCATGACTCCGACTAACTTTGGGCAGAACAAAAGGTCCAAATACTTTTTACATGAGGGAGCAAATGTCCTGTTCAGGATTTGGTGTCCAGATGGTTTCCTGGACACCAAATCCTGGACAGAACATTTATTTCGTTTACATATGGAAGCAAATGTTCTGTCCAAGATTTGGTGTCCAGGACATCAGGGGACGTCATATGGAATAAAATGGGTTGGAGTTAAATGAAATTTCAAATTCTCATTCATTTTATTCCATATGATGTCCTCTGGTGTCGGGGACACCAAATCCTGGACAGGACATTTGCTCCTTTATGTAAATTAAATGGCAAAGAATTTGAATATGAAATATGCATTTTAGGAGAGACGGTTAATTGCTTAAACCCTTTTGTTGGGTCTTCAACGTCCTGCCCTAGCTTTATATATGGATAATCTTGTCATTTTGGACGATTTGCTAGAATTTATGCAGTTAATTCAATCCAAAATTTACGGGCCTTGGAAACTTATCCCTCTTACTCAGGATCGCTTTTTGTTACATATTCAATTTCATAATATTCAGGTAACCGATGTTTATATTAGGTCAGCGAATAATGCTGCCCATTGTATAGCCAAGGAGGGTCTTCATATTCCCTCTCCTTTTATTTTGGTTATTGAACTCTCCTCAATGGTTATCGAACCCTCCTTTTGATAGAATAGAACCTATCCACACACACACAAAAAAAAAGTTATCTCCAAGAAAGACATCTCTTTTTGTAATCCCTTGCCTTCTCCATGTTGGTTTAACACTGTAACCAAATACGCAAAGGAATAATGAAATTGCTTTCTCTATGTGCTAGAAAAGGGAGGCAAGCGCATCGACTACATCCCAGGGCTCTCTTCAACCTGCTTAGCGGACCTCCCACCAGTTATCCTTAACCGACATGCCTTAAATCGAATTTTGGAAAGTTATTCCTGGGTAGACAAAGCACAATGTCTTCTGCTCACTTCCTTCCACGAGCTCGAAACCCATGCTACAGACACTTTGAGGGCGATACTACCATTTTCAGTTTACACTATAGGCCCCTCCATACCTCACATGGCACTTAGAGACACTTTCTCCACAACTACCAGTCACAGTGGCACAGAAGACTACTTCAAATGGCTTGACTCTCAACCTAGAAGATCCGTCTTGTATGTCTCCTTGGGTAGTTTTCTGTCGGTTTCGAGTGCTCAGATGGATGAGATTGCAGCGGGGTTGCATGACAGTGGGGTTCGGTACTTGTGGGTTGCACGCAGTGAAGCTTCACGCTTACAAGAGGCTTGTGGTGAGATGGGGATGGTAGTACCGTGGTGTGACCAGTTGAGGGTCCTATGCCATTCTTCTGTAGGGGGCTTTTGGACACATTGCGGATGGAATTCAACGCTAGAAGGCGTGTTCACAGGTGTGCCCTTGCTAACTTTTCCTATAAATTTGGATCAATTCCTTAATAGTAATTTAATTGTGGACGACTGGAGAATTGGTTGGAGGATGAAAAGGGTGGCGGGAGGAGAAACGCTAGTGAAAAGAGAGGACATTGCCAGGATCGAACAAAGGTTTATGGACTGTGAAAGTGAAGAGATAAGGAGAAGAGCCAGAGAACTCCAGGATGCTTGTCGACGAGCAATTGAGAAAGGCGGATCATCTGCAACTAACCTTGATGCTTTTATTAAGGACATTCTGCAATTCCACATTTCGTAAAACCCAAGTATCAAATTTGGTTCAGATTGGGGCCTTGTATTGTCTATATCTGATATTTAATTTAGTATGTGGGTTTTTCACTTCTTAAAACATATCATTATCTTAAATGCATTTGATGTTCAAATATATATATATATATATATATATATATATATATATAGAGAGAGAGAGAGAGATCTCTCTCTTAAAAA
>JAOXJP010196179.1:0-12156 GCA_025762735.1 Platanus orientalis
CTCTAACATGACTCCACTCATGTCCTAGTCTATACAATACATATATTTTATAGTTCATGGAATTTACAATACATTACATGTACAACTTCATTCATAGGAACATTGAGTACATAAAGATTCTCATTACAATATCCATTACCTACAAATACCTCAGTCCTAGTCAAAATAATCTTATTAGCTTCAAATACAAGTTTCACCCCAATCTTATTTAGAAGAGCTCTAGAAATGAGATTCTTTTTAATATCTAGAATTATAAATTTTTTTGTCAAAACGAGTGTTTTCCCAAATGTCACTTTCAAGTTGATCCTTTCCTTTTCAATCACACAAAATTTTGGGCCTTATCCATGAAGACCTGCTCTTCATCCCCTAATTTATCATAGGAGGAATACATGTTTTTGTTCCTACATATGTAGTGTTTGGCTCCAGTGTCCACGATCCATTTCTTGTTGTTTGCAACAAGGTTCACTTCTAAGTAAATAATGACAACAATCAAATCAGCCTTAGTAGTGTTAAATTAGCCTTTGGCTGGATTTTCTGTAATGCCCCCGAACCCGGAATTAGATCACGTCCATATGCTCCCTAGATTCAGAGCTGTTATCCGTTCATGGACCAACAACTTGATCCATACTCCATATCTTCTAAAATTATTATTTCGTACCATATCTCATTAAGTCTTTCATTCAATAATATACGGAAGCGTAAAGACATTTTCTTATTCCCTACCTTAGACATAAAGCTTTCACAATTAAACCATAACCCTTATTCATTACCTTTTTGTTTAGCGGAAGCATACATCATCTCACAACATCAAACTATAATCATTCTAATCACAATCATATACAGCGGAAGCATATAAACTACAATCCATTAGTGATTCCATTCATTCACATAGCTATGTAATGAGTAAATAACCATTCATTTACCATCCATAAGACCATGAGCATAAGGTATAATACTCATACTCCCTACTTTCATCAATTTAAAATGTTTCATACAAGCATCATTCTAATATATCCACATTCAACTATAAAGGTATGATTATTACATTCCTCAAATCACATCTCAAAATAAGATGAAATAAAAATGACAGTCTCTCTTTTCAACCGGATCCACCGCAACTAAGCTATTGACCCGATTAATCAACCATATCATTTAAACCTATGCCAATTAAGGTGAACTTGACAGGCTCAACAAGTACAAATGCAAACCAAGTCCAAATGATAAATATAAGTCTTGTACATAGGCTTTCTTACGTAATATAACATGGGTAGCAATAAGAAGTTCAAACTATAGGAAGCAATAACATTTTAGTCCATGGTATAATCATATAAGCCAAATAACGTAATCAGTGCCATGGAGAATAAAGAGTACATATCACAAGTAATGATAAGTGTAACATCATTCGTCTTTCATAATTAGTCAATGCCATTTTTCATTCATTTTCATACTTGTTTCAATAGTTAGCTCACTTGTCATCAGGATTCGAATATAAATCATATCACTTGGTTCATTTATATAAAACCTTGATCAAATGTCTTATTCATTGGTTCATATTACTGGTCAGTAGATTTCAAAGATTCAATCATCATTCTCTATTGTAGTGACCCAAAGGGAGGTCCCAAAACTGTGTTCAATAAGGTTCAATAGGTTCAATGTGAAAAAGAGACAAGAGTCAAGTCAATATCAAAAGTTTTCAATGTAGTGACCCAATGGTAGGTTCCAAAACAATATTCAATGGTTCAAAGTTCAATAAGGTTCTCTCTTATTTTAACCTAGGGTTAGGTTACTCCCTTGTTTAGACCCAAGGTTCGGTCATCAAAATACAGAAGAATACAGAATTATGCTTGGCTTAGACCCAAAGTTAGGTCATTCCCTTGTTTAGATCTAAGGTTAAGTCCCGCCCTTGTTTAGACTCAAGGTTAAGTCCCTCCTTGATTTTAGACCCGAGGTTAAGGTCATCAAATTCTATTCAAAGGTTTGATAGCTCAATGCTTCAATAAAGCCCAAAGAGGGTGCAATGGTTCAATAGCATCTCAAAGTTTAATAACAATAGAGACATATCAAAGGGTATCAATAGACAATAGGAAGTCTCATGACATGTGAAAGAAGGCTTCATAGTTCAATAGGTTCTGATTATAATATCTGCATATTTTATATTCAATTGTTCATATTTCATTCATATAGATCACGTATGATCATTACATTGAGTATATTTTAATAATTCATAGTTCTTATGATTTTTCAAATCATGAGATCTTTGCTTTGTTCAAAGGAATAATCAATAATACCGATCATTGGTTCATATTTCATACTCCATATATGGATATCAAGGTTTCAATCGTATTTTAATTCAGTCAAAGACACTTTCTTATGTTCATATTCACGTTAGTTAAATGGAAATCACATTTTTATTGGCAATTCAATAAAGTTCACTTGAATCAATAATATCATGTTTCATATTTGGAAAATTCAATGGAGATTCTTATTAATTAATCTTAGATCCATGTTAATTACATAGCTGGCATAGGAACTCCAAAATAAACATCATGGATCTATCAATAGCAAGCAACATGAGATCAAAACATACATAGGTTCAGATTTTCAAACAATTCACAGAAGACTCCAATAGATAGTATGGATTCATTAAAGGAAACTTAGCATAAGTGATGGAAATAATATCCAATTCACATGAGATTCACTTACAATCATAGGATCATCAATTTAGAGCATATCTCTTAGGGTTTCCAATCAAAAGTAGTCTAAAAATGGAAAGCAAAACAACAACACTCGGTGTCTCCAGCAAGTGTGTACTACTTCCGGTGATTGGCTTTAGTGCTCTTTGAGCTCAACCAAAGGTGAGTTCTTCTTGGGAAAATGCTCACCAAAACCTCTCCTCAATAGTAAAAGTAATGCCCAAAAGAAAAAAAAAATGAGGGAGAGAAGTATAGAATGCTAGCTATTAAAGCTTAATAATCTGTAGGCAATGGAGGTTTGCACAGTGAAGAGGGCTCTTAAAATAGTATGCTTCTTAGCTCTCTCAAAAAAATCTTGGAGTGTTGGAGATCCTTTACCCTAAAGGAAAAAAGTTCCTTTTATAGTAGGGATGAGCATCCATGGCCTTAGGATAGGCATATGATAAAGGGAGAGGTATTTTGGGCCTTTGGATATGCAAAAATAGGGTTCAAATTTGGAAATACTTACCAAAAATTTCATAATATTTTTTTTTCCAAAAATGCCCTCCAAACCGATTGGAGGTTTAGAAACAGATTTGGGTTCCAAATTGATTTCGAAATCCCCAATCGATTTTTGACTGCCTATCAGGCTCCAAATCGGTTTTGGGATTTGCAACCGATTTGGGTTCTAGAAAAAATTCCTAAAACTCATATCGAAACTGATTTGACCTTATCAGTTTAGGCCTTGGGTGTTGCTAACTGAGATGAAAATCATTTTCAAAACCAACTAAGAATTTCGCAACCGATTTCACTGAAATCAATTATGGATTTTACAATCGGTTTGGATTGAATTTTTTCTGCACTTTTATTTTGGGCTGTCATTGGGCATCTTGGTTTGGGTATTCACAAGGACCTTAAACCATGTCTAGATTTATTCAGGACACACAAAATGATATGCATGCATGTGCTATACCTTCCATGGTGTGCCTCCTTCCCATACTCTTCTTTGCATCTTTGGTCCTTTTTGGCTTCATGAGTTGAACTTATGAGATCACATAGGACACTTACAAGACTCCTAGCACTACCTAATTGCCCATGGGATTGACATACATCAACAATCTCTCCTTGTCAATTCCATGGCAAAACCCAAATACACATTTACATACAATTTACATTTATTCCCTTCAACCCAAATACATGGACTCAACAATACACAAGAGTAGGAATTCATCTCAATAGTCTTGAAGTCACTTGTGCTTTGAGTCGATAAACCTTGCAAACACAACCACAAAACAACCTCCTTCTTCATGCCAAATGGTCAATTTGTGAACTATATATATATATATAATGCAAAGCATGAGAGAATATACATGGAATATGTAATAAGTGAGTTGTTTTTAATTATAGGTTGATGTTTTTAACTTGTTAAGTCCCCCTATGTAAGTGCTCTCTCACTAAGTGTGTAGTGGCTCATAGGTCACTAAATTTCCAAGTCTCATATACCTAGTCTCATACCCCATACCCCTTGTATGTCATATATGGCTTAAGTGACTCCCCCTCACTCTCACATCACTTTGCCACAAATGCATGTTGATTTGAATATCTCTCTCCCTTTTTGGCAAGAATTGACAAGAAAGTATAATGAACATATAGAAAACCAAACATAAAGAAGACAAATGGATAGAAAATGATATATCATTAATTAAGAAAAATGACGAATGGGCTACAGTTAAATGTGCAAAAGGGGATCATCCCCTGGGTACAAGACAATCATAAACTCTAACAAGAAAGGGCCCTATAGGGCATAATCAAATGTACAACAAAATGACACTCCACATCATTTAGAGTCACTGCTCTGTGAAGCAATGACCTACTCATCACCATCAACCTGCTGGTCCTCCTCCTCATCATCATCATAATCATCATCTCCATCACCCTCGCCATCTCTATCATCTCCCTCATCCTAGATTGCCTCCTTTCTAACCACCCTAGCACCCAGTGCAGCAATGGCCCCATCCTCTGACTGAGGGTCTACTCGCATCTGTGGAGAATACACTTTGAAGCTGGTCTCCACCTTGGGCTTAAAGTTAGACGCACTCATAGATCCTAAGCGGATAGGATGCTCTAGATGATCAATGTTGTAGCATGCTGCCAGTTGCTTCTAGTTGGAAGCCATGGCCTTTTGATTCTCCAAGACCTTGGTAACCTTCTTGATCAGAGTGTGAAGAAGGGTCATCAATGAGGTACGTGCAAAGGGGGTTCATGCACGTGAGGGTCCAACTGTGAGGCCTATAGTCGTGTCAACAAGGCCCATCTTCTGAAGGGTCCCATGCCCAATGGCCCTCCCATATTTATGACCCTGAGGTGCCACCTTAAAGGGCACCTTCGCTTCCTAGAAAATGTAAGTAATGAGTGTGGGATATGGCAAGCTCCCAATCAAATGGGCCACCTCGTGCGACTAAAGCATCATATGGTAAAGGATGGTTGGAAGGTCAATCTGTTGACCGTTGAGGATGCCATTAATGAGGTAGGCGGTGTCATCTATCAATACACTCCAATTGGTGGTGGGGAGTATGTTGTACGTGAAGATACAGTAGAGGACTTACACAATAGGCTGACACTGCTTATACGGCAGATAATCGAGCCAGTTCACCAACTTCCTACATAGGTTTTCCACCATGTCGCCTTTCTATTACATGATGAGGTGATGAATCAGATATGCCATGGGAGTTTGAGGACAAGGTACCCCAAATAACTTAGATAGGATAGTGGGGCTGACTTCTACTAGGGTGTTGCACACCACCGTCCAAAACAAGAGTGCCTCATTGTCAATGTCGAACAGGTTCACATAAAAGTCACGAACGACCTCTTTTTACACAGAGCCCAAAATTGAGATGAAGGGTATCCATCTCCTCCCTTCTAGTGTCTCTATCTATCGAGCTGTTCATAGGGTCTCGGCATTAACCACTCACTCGGTGATGATGAAGCGATGGGAGAAATACACTAATACCTCTCTAAACTCACGACATCGTGGCAAGGTGAGAAGGAGGCCACAAACATCTTTAACCATTAAAGAGGTGGAGACTCCGTCATTGGTCACTTTCCTGGGTTCTGAGGAGGGTTGGATGAAGATCCACCCTTTAAAGTAGTCTTTTTTGCTAGTGAAGGCATGATCTCAAGGCGAGAATGTGAGATCTAATAGGGGAAACCCATAAATGGTGAAAATGGAGCTCTGGGGAAAAATCGGAGTTCATTTGATGTAAAAATGAGAGAAAATGAACGGTTTCTCCTTTTTAAAATCACATGTAAACTTTTGGATAGAAATGCCCCCGAAATCGATTGCGAGTTTTGCAACCGATTTAGGCCAAATCGATTGCGAGTTTCACAATCGGTTTCGGGTGAAACTGATTTCAAAATACAAAATCAATTTCAAATTTTGATTTTTGGATTTTCTTCCTTTTTCTAAGTTAGGATCCTCCCACTCACTACCACGCTTCCCCCTATGCATGCCTAACTCCATGACCATCTCCACATGCCTCCATGATTTTGGGAGAATCACACATGATTCCCTAAATGGTGCACAAGCCTATAACACTCCAAAGATACTCAAACTGCTTGAAATTAAGAGGTTTGGTTAGAATGTCTGCTAATTGATCTTCGATCATGACATAATCCAATGATATAACATTTTCTTCTACTAATTGGTGGATGAAATGGTGTCTTGTGTTAATGTGCTTTATCCTAGAATGTTGGATAAGATTTTTGAAGATGTCAATGACACTCTTGTTGTCTACAACTAGACTCATGGTATCTTGCTCTAACTCATAGTCTCGAAGCATTTTCATTATCCACAAGAGTTTGGTACATCCACTAGCAGGTACAATGTATTCAGCCTCAGTAGTTGATAGAGAGATGGAGTTTTGTTTCCTGTTATGCTAAGAGATAAGACTATTGCCTATGTAAAAGCAACCTCCACGTTGGCTCTTGCGATCCTCCACATCGCCACTCCAATCAACATCAAAGTATTCAACTACCTCAAATGTGGTATCAAATGGGTACCACAACCCAAACACCATAGTCCCATCGACATACCAAATAATCTTCTTAGCTACCTTAAGATGTAATTCTTTGGGGGTAGCTTGGTATCTAACACATGCACCTACACTAAATGCAATGTCTGGTCTACTTGTAGTCAAATAGATTAAACTCTCAATAATGCTCTTGTAGTAGGTGGAATTGACCTCAGCTCCCTCAAGGTCTTTAGTGATCTTGTCACTCTTGCTAATGGGTGTGCTATCTAGTTAGGATTCTTACAATCCAAACTTGGAAAGAAGGTCTCTGGTAAACTTGATTTGGGTAAAAAATATGTCATCATTTGTTTGCTTCATTTGTAGACCTAGGAAGAACTTTAGTTCTCCTTCCATACTCATCTAAAATTATGATTTCATTGTTTAGGCAAAACCATGAGACATCTCCTCACTGGTAGACCCAAAAATGATGTCATCTACATAGATTTAAGCAATGCGTATATGACCATTTTGCTTCTTGACGAAGAGTGTTTTGTCAACACTTCCTCGATCAAAATGGTGATCAAGAAGAAACTTTGTGAGTCTTTCATACCAAACTCTTAGACCTTATTTGAGACCATACAAAGCCTTCTTGAGCCGGTATACCTTGTTTAACATATGAGGGTTCACAAATCCCTCAGGTTTCTCAACGTATACTTCCTCTTAGAGAATTCCATTAGGAATGCATTCTTGACATCCATTTGATATAGCTTGAATTTCAAATAGCATGCTATGGACAAGAGGGTCCTAATGGACTCCAACCATACAATAGAAAAAAAATGTCTCCTCAAAATCAATGCCTTCTATCTGGGCATACCACTTTGTAACTAGCCAGACCTTGTTCCTAGTCATTGTACCATGTTCATCGTGTTTACTCTTGAAGATCCATTTGGTATCAATGATATTCTTGTTAGTAGGCCTTTCTATGAGAAACCATACATCATTCCTTTGAAATTGATTTAGTTCTTCTTGTATGGCTAAGATCTAATCCAAATCATTTAGAGCTTCTTTTACTTTCTTGGGCTCTATTTTGGAAGTGGAACATAGGTAGCTAAGGATCTTTTTTATTTGTCTCCTTGTCTTCACTCAAATGTTAGGATCACCAATGATGTCTCCTCATGATAATCCTTTGGTGAGCCTTTTGTTCTTAGGTTGAAGTTGAATTTCTTTAACTTCTTCCTCCAAACTTCATTGAGAAGAGTGTTCTTGATCTGCTTAGGATTTCTCAACCTCCACTTGAGATGAGCTCTCATTCTCATGGTTAAACAACACCACTGGTAAGTTTCCTTACTCATATGTTGCCTCAAAGTCATCTACCATCACATTGATTGATTCCTCCACTGAGCGAGTCCTAATGTTGTAGACACGGTAGGCTCTACTGGTTATAGAGTATCCTAAGAGCATGGCCACATTGCTCTTCTCATCAAACATGCCTACATCTTCTCTATCTCGAAGAACATAGCAAGTGCTGCCAAATACTTTGAAGTATTTGATCATTGGCTTCTTGCCACTCTATAGTTCATATAGGGTTTTGGATGTACCTAGTCTAAGGCATACTCGGTTAGAGATATAGCACGCCTTGCTAATTACCTCAACCCAAAACCTCTTGGCTATGTTTTTTCTTGAAAGCATTGTTGTAGCCATGTTTAGCAGAGTCTTATTCTTCCTTTCAACCACCCAATTTTATTAGGGAGTTTTGGGCGCTGAAAACTCATGTTTCACTCCAAACTCTTTACACCAATTTTAGAATTTATGGTTCTCAAATTATCTTCCATGGTCACTTTGGATTCTCTTTATGGTTAAATCTTTCTCAACTTGAATCTATTTATAAATGTTTAAGAATTCATTGAAGGCTTAGGATTTCTCTCTTAGGAATGATACCCAAGTATACCTACAGAAATCATGAAATACTTTTTCGCTCCTAGAATCTTGGTTCTAGTTAAACCGACCAAGTCCAAGTGAAAAAGTTCTAAGAGTCTAATAGTCCCAATATATGTGACTTTCTTCTGTAAGACTCTAATTTGCTTCCGTATTTGACAACTCTTGCAAATTGGGTTGTCAACCTTGTTTAGCTTGGGAAGGTCTTTGACTATCCCCTTCTTGCTAGATCCTACAAGATCCCTGAAGTTGAGATGCCATAATCTTTGGATCAAAAATAAGTGTCCTCTTATTGGGAATGAGGATCAATGACATAGCAATTGTCACTTATCTTACTCCTTCGGCTAAGATGTTGTATTCTTTGTGATCCTTGATCACACATCCATCTTTTCTAAATTGCACTTTATAGACTTTTCACATATTTAACTAATGTTAATCAAATTGTGCTCAAGGCCTTGCACATAAAGAGCTTCGGTGAGTTGAGGAATGTCGGGGGCTATAATGGTTCCTACCCCAAGGATTTTGGTGGTGTTTCCATCACCAAAAGTGACATATCCACCTTGAGCTTCCTTTAGCTTAATAAAGAGTTCTCTCTCATCAGACATGTACCTAGAATATCCACTATCAAGGTACCACCTTGATGAGCTTCCAGCTCTTAATGCGGTGTGGATTACCAAACACTTTAGGTCATCCTTCTTTAACCAAACTTTCTTAGCCTTAGAAGGTTGAGAAGCTTGCCATTTGGCACCTTATTGGGCTAGGTCCTTTTTTTAAAGGTTTCTATTTTCAATGTTTTGAAAATACTTTCTCTTCTTGACATTATTCATGTTTGATATTTTCTTTACTGGTATTCTTTGGGACTTAATGTCATTTGCCCTTTTTCTACAATCCATCTTAATGTGCCCTTCTAAGCCACAATAATACCAATAGAATGTAGGCCTTCTTGGTGCATAGGATTGTGTTATCTTCCTTCTAGATTGTTCATTGTAGAATGATTAATGACCTCTTCTAGGATTCCCATTTTGACTGGGTTGCACCCTAGTCTTCCTAGAAATTAAGGCTTTCATTTGTGCTCCTCCATACGTGGAAGTCCTATTTGTTTTATATTTATTCCATGTCTCTTCAGCATAAGAATAAGGTTTGTTCATTTCTTAAGCTCCTCTAGAGGAAGATGTTTGGTTGGTTTGAGATTTACGTCCAACCACTTATACATAGGATCTTGATTGGGGTTGCATAGACCTCTCCTAATCTCTACCTTGTCTCATAGGTACTTTACTTTTGAGTGAGGTAGATGTGTTCTTCTCAACCTTGTTTGACCATTTGATAAGTCTAGGAGGCTCCACCTTTTCTTTTACCTTGTAGGAGGGTTATGGAGATGGTTGAGTAAATCCTTTGGCTTTGACAAATCTATTCTTGAGCTTTTGAGTTGAGGTAGAGGCAATAACCTCAGAATAACCAAGTCCAATCATATCCTTACACTCTTTGCCCATTTTGAGCATCTTCTCAAACTTCCCACTTCCTTCGGTAAGCATTAAGATGTTCTTCCTCTTATCTTCTTCAAGATCCTTAATTTGTTTGAGGTAATCAAGTGACTTCCTTGTCAGTTGAGTACAAGTCAAGTTGGGAGCTTTATTCCTCTTATTTAATATTTTGACTTGGTCTTCCAAATCTTGTATGAGTCATCACTATGAGACTCATCATTTTCTTCCTCAAGGTTTTTGAGCTTCTCCTCAAGTTCTAGAACCTTGGTGGACAATTTTTTACTATCCTCAAGAAGTCTTCTCTTCTCATGCTTCCTATTGTCTTGTTCTAAGCCTAGAAATAGTCTAGAGTCATTGAGTTTTTCTTCTCTAGTTCCACTATATTTAGACTCATTTCTTCCTTTTCACATAAGAGCAAGTAATTTTCTTTGGAAAGGTCCTTCTCATTTTCATTTTCTGAAGAAGACTCTTGTTTAAGAGAGAAGATAGTGTTTTCAATAAAATTTTGACTTTTTAGTCAACTCAATGATTTCCCTCTTGAGTTGTTTGTTTTTCTTTCCCAACTCAACACTTTGTATGAAGAGGTCATCAAATGTCTCTTTTATATCATAAGTCTCCTCTTTTTCATACTCTCCCTCATCTTCACTTGTGTCACTATACTCCAATAGTGAACTCATAGGAGTTCTAGAGGCCATAAAAATCTTAATCTCTTATGAGGGAGCTTCCTCACTACTTTGGGATTCGTGTTCTGAAGTCTTGGACTCATCATCCCATGTGACCACCATGGCATTTCCCTTTGACTTGTACTTATTCTATTTATTACCATAATTTTTTATATTGTGCCCCCTACTTTAGCATTTATAGCAAATAAGTGGTTCTTTGGAAAAGTCTTTTTTTTTTTTTTGTATCTGGGGTAGGACTTTCTCAATTGTTTGTTCTTAGAGTAATCCTTGGTATTTCTCCTAAAGAACTTCTTGAAACTTTTGGCAATCAGGGATAAGTTACCATCTGAATCTTCATTTGATTCGGATGGCTCTTTTACCTTAAGGGCAATGCCATTCTTCTTGGTAGGTTCCTTTGTGATTGCTTTAAATGTTTGAAGTGAGCTAATCAACTCCTCCAAATTCATGACTTCTAGGTGTTTGCTCTCCTTTATAGTGGCAACCTTAGGCCTAAACCTTTTGGGTAGGGACCTAAGTAGTTTCCTAACCACTTTAGACTCAGGGATATCCTCACCTAGACTCCTTATGATGTTCACTAAGTTTGATAATTTGGCATTGAATTTAGAAATTTCTTCATCTTCCTTCATTCTAAGAGCCTTAAGTTATGCCGTGTACATTTGAAGCTTAGACATCTTTACAGTGCTTGTACCCTTATGGGTAATTGAGAGAATCTTTCACACTTCATTTTCTATCTTGAGATGAGCTATCCTCCTAAACTCATCTGGGGCTAAGCCACTAGCTATAGTATTCAATGTCCTAAAGTTGAACTTGTGAGTATTTGAATCGGTGGGAGTCTACTCACTCCTAGGTTTGTCGAGCTGTGTATAGCCATCAACAATCATACTCCATACCTTAAAGTCATAGGACTTTAGGAATATCTCCATTTGAGATTTCTAAAATCCATAGTTGGTTCCATTAAAAATTAAAGGGCTACTAATAGACATGCCACTCTCTTCTCTAGCCATCTAGGATTTTTAACTAAGATCTTACTCGGGTGTTAAACCCTATGTGAGTAACCTAGGATCTAGTACTAATTGAAATGACGCTAAAGTAATCCTAGAGGGGAATGTATAACCTGTGAGTAACCCTTTTTAAAATTACCTTATAGATGTTATTAATTTCTTTTTCATTTAGCTCAATTAAGTGAGTGTATGCTTCAATGTAACTACTCAAGAATAATATCAAACATATGCTAAGAAAGAATAGTATTGAGTATAAAGACGGAAGGACAAGCAATCACACAATCACAACCACAACACAAGATTTATAGTGGTTCGGCACTCAGGCCTATGTCCACTCTTCTAAAGCTCACTACCGAGCTTAGGTATATTTCATT
>JAOXJP010196190.1:0-12156 GCA_025762735.1 Platanus orientalis
CAGAGTGGAATGGCGGAACAGGATTCATGTAGCCGACCCCAAATAGTTGGGATAAGGCTATTTGTTGTTGTTGTTGTTGTACACTTACTTACACATACTTTCACTTTCCTACATTTTTTTCAACTTTAACACATTGCGTTATATCTCTAATAAAAGGACCTTGACATACTTTTGCACATTGTATTATATTTCCAATAGTAGGACCTTGACAATATCTTGACTTTAAATATATTTTGCAAATTGTATTATATCCCTAATGACAGAACCTTAATCATATCTTGACTTTAAATATTTTTTGTACATTGTATTGTATCTCCAATGACAAGACCTTAACCATATATTGACTTTGAATATATTTTGCATATTGTATTATATCCCCAATGGCAAAACTTTGATAGAACATTGCACATTGTATTGTATCCCCAAAGACAAGATCTTGATAGAACATTGCATATTGTATTGTATCCCCAATGGTAGGACCTTGATAGAACATTGCACATTGTATCATCAAAAGGCATCCAACTTTATACTAATGAGTCATTTTCTAACTAATTCAATGAGACATTATGGGAATATTTTGCATATCATTAAGTTTTCAAACATTATATAAGTTACACACTTAACATGAATGAGAGTTCTAATAATAATCCTATTGTACATGTTTTCCAATCATCCACAATCTCAAGTCATAACTTAATTGAATCAGTCCATGACAATCCTTAAACAATTTATATACTAGCATTATCTATCATCATTCTAATAGGAGTCAACATGCTTCATAATTCTATCTTACATATGTACTCAAGTCAATTTCTTAATTCTTACAATAATATGTTGAGAGATGATTAACTACACTTTAAGTATTCATGTTTTCCATGAAAAATCAAACTTTTCATGTATTAATAACTATCATGAAGACTATAGATTCATAGAATCTTTACTTACAAGCTTTCAAAACTCATTAAATCCAATATCTTAAGGAATATATATCATGTAAAACCAGTTTTTTTACAAATTAAATTAGAGACTTCTAAGATCTTAACATAATATGACAAGATCTCGTCACAAATCACCCATTAGGTAAAGATTTCTAAGATCCTAAAAAAAGGGTTCTCAATCATATGAGAAAAAACCACTATACAAACCATATAATACATCTAAGAACCTAAAAGACAAAGAAAAATAGTGTAAACTTTATATAACTATTTACTCGATCTTCTCTTTCTACTTGTCAAGAAGATCTTAAAGAAGAACCTCATTTCATTTCCCTCTATTCTCTGTAAAATGATGTACATCTAACATTAAAAGAATGAAACTAGGAAGATCTAAAAAGAAAATAAATTATCCCAACAAGATTTTAAGAGTTATGAGTGAAATTTACTAAATTAGGTAAAAACTCCCTCTTCCTTTCCCAAGCCTCTCTAATCGCTCTAACATTTACTTTTTTTTTTGTTCAAAATGACCTAAATGAGAGTTTAGAGGAGTTATAACTCATTCAAGACAAGATCTCACATGTGTGGGATCACGCTCAAGATCCTTCTCATAATCAATCATGAACCTCTTTAAAAAACGCCCAAGAGTCGTGATCATTTTCTCGTGATCGATAACACTCGTGATCCTTATCAAGATCCGTGATCGATCATGTTTGTGATCCTTCTCATGTCTTTTAGAAAGCTTAACATTAATCCTTCATAGAAAAATGGGCATAAATTTCTGTAGAAAACTCTGAATTGTGCACCGTTTGAAGCTTTGGAAAGTAGACTCGAAAACATTTCCAATGATGTATGATTTATACTTAAATTATCTTAGGACTGGTACAAGCTTTCCCGTAAAATACACTAATTACAAACTTAGAAAAAAACATTGGAATTTGACAAGTTCATAATCCAACTTAGGTTCTACACTTCTAACTCAGTCCAAAAGGTTTTTAAACCACTTTATGGTCTTTCTAAAACATGTGAAATAATAATTTTATCCTTACAAGAATAAAATTACAATTTTTCCCTTTAACTATAATGTGGGGTGTTACAACTACAATCAATATCATGAAAGAAACTAGAAAGATATATGAATTATATTGGATCTAATTCCAAGATCCATTGTCACAAATAATAATAATAATTTCAAGATCTAGAAGAGAGGATGTGGTTGTGCCTAATGTATAAGGAACAAAGGGAGAAAATCCACACACTAAGGTTTATGCTCAGAAAAACCTGCGACTATTTACATGTCAGGATGAAAGCCACTAATGGGTTCATTACGGATAGGGATGGCTTTAGCAACTTTAGTGGAGGTTATCATGGTTTGGTTGGTAATGACAGCACTAGGGTTGGGTTGGGCCTATGAAGATGATCCGTGAAAACCTAAGCTTCAATGGCTATTGAACTGTGGTGGTAATATATCCTACAAATCTGGGACAGGCTGATACTATTGAATACTCAAAGGCTGGCGTGGACTATACTGGTGATGTTGGTCATGCACGTAGCCATGGAAGTATTAATGATGGATTGCATGATGACGTTAATGATGGACAAATAGGGGGGTTTCATTTATACTTGCAAGAACCAATTTTAATGAAGGTTTCTCAAACCCTATTAATGGTACTCAGTAGATAGTATGATGTTAATGAGAATAGAGTTCCACAGAATTGGCCTCTAACGAATGGTCTTGGCGAACTGGTGGTAAACGAATCTCCTAGAAATACTTGGCGGTCTTTGTTTGGGCCTTCAGAGAAAAGGGATGATGAGGGATGTAATTTGCAGTATGTAGCATCATCAAAGATTGATATGAGGAGGTTTGTCGTATGCCTAAAGGATCATCAACAAGGAGGAGTGGCAATCTACGCTTACTGGGAACTTCCATGGGAGATGTCTAAGCTTCTAGTTTGTGAAAGACTCAAGTGCAAAAAATATGGAAGCTTAAAGGTAGTATTGCAATTCTAAGTGTAACATAATGGAATTCTAGAGGGGAGGAGTGAATAGGATTACAATAAGTTTTCATTTTAAATCCTTTCAATTATTAACCCTTTCAATTAGTGTTCATTTTTAATTTATGCCAATTAACATATGTGATGAATTAACAATATGGACGGTATTCAATATTTTCATGCAATCAGTTTAGACACAATAATAAAATTTTACAAGATATAAATAACACAATCACACACAAGATAAGATTTATAGTGGTTCGGCCAATCTAGGCCTATGTCCACTGTCCAAAAGCTCTCTCCAAGCTACTTTAATTTTTAAAAATAGTTTACACACTATTACAAGAAAATTAATAAAACTAATAACAAATTTCAACTTAGTGAACTCCAACCACAATCAAACACACTTGGTGGCTCCGACAAGTGTAAGCAAACCTCTGGTGGCTCTGACGAAGGTATAATCACATATAAAAGAATTTATCACAAAAAAACTTAATTCATAACCATATGCCTCTTAGAATGCTGATTTTCAAGATTAATTGCAGTTTAGATTCCTTCAATTTATATCAAATGCAGAATATCAGTAAATGCCTCTTCCAGGCTGATAAGGAAATTAATTATGCAATAAATTAATCTTTGCTAGCAAATCAAATTTATAGTCTCAAAGATTATCCTCTTAAATATTGACTTTAACAATGATTAATATGCAATAATGTAGTTGTCTCTATGAAGGCTAATATACCAATTAATACCACAATCAATTAAAGCTTCAAACAATCAAGTTCTAAATACCTAGCTGTCAACACCCAAATTTTGACTTGGGTTAATTAATGGAACCTAATGGAATCATTACAACAAGGGACAAGGTCAAAATCTAGACATCCCTAAACTTCATATGGTTAGGCATTCTCAAAAGATACTCTAGTCAAAAAAAGCAATGTCGATGTCCAAATTATACTCAAAGATTAGTCAGGTTGAACCTTAACATCTTTATAAAACACCCTAGGACTACGAGGGTCCAAATTTCAATCTAATAGCCCCATTTCATTCTGAATTTGCCAATCTTCATAAGCCTTCCCACATTGAATCATCAAAAGGCTAGTAAATTACCATTTTACCCTTACACTTTCAAAATATTTTAACTTCAATTTATTAAACTCATTTTCTCTAGAATTCTCCATCTTTCATAAGCCTTCCCACATTGAAGCATAAAAGGATGAAAAATTACCATTTTACCCTCCATAACCTCAAAACTCCTTATTTTTTCCTCAAAATTAGACCCTCAATAAATTCTAGAAATTTCCCTCATCATCCAAATAACCCCAAATTAGGACTTATGCCTTCTTAAAAAAAACCCTAAGAAACTAAAAATACTAGGAACCTAAGAAACCCTCAAAATCTCAATACTTCCCCAAACCTTCAAAAGACAATTTAGCCTATATCCAACCTATGGTGATCTCCTAAGAAGTCTTCTGAAATCCAAATCACTCAAAGTCAGGCTCATTTTCTCAAATTTTATGAGATCTTTAAAATAATCTCTAATTGACAGGTCCGTTTACAGACTCAACACACACTAATTATTTATTTTTTCACAAATCCAAGCTACATTTTTTTACCAAGTGACCCTCACTTGTGAACTCCCCAAGAACTCTTAGGAAATCATATTGTTAGTCCGTCAAATCCTATGTTTTCAAGACTTAGAGGCCTAAAATATCCAATGACCTCCACTTTTTCAACTAGGATCCAGCAAAAACTTGTCTCAGATCCACTGAAGATTTAGTCCAATGCAGAACAAAGTTTTGAGTACATATTTTGACTTAGGTATCGGTTTCACAAATGGTATGAACCTATTTCTCACAAAAATTGAAGGTTATCTTTTATATCAAGATTTCCAAGATCAATTTTATCAGCTTTCCCTTCCTGCATAGGTACAAGTCATTTCAAAGCCATTCAGACTCGGTTTTGACCTACCAATACTCATCCAAATTCAATTCTAATAGATGCATTACAACTAGAGCATTCGGGAGATATGAAAAACACATGTTTATAAACTTTCTGAGTTACAGAACCCACAAATCATACCCAAACAGAAACGGGACTGAAATCCAAAAAACCACTAATATTTTGAGAAAAGAAATCTTTACTTTAGAGATATTTTCTTAAAAGTAATCCTTACACTCTCAAAGATATCCTAAAAGCATCTTTGGCTTAGGGCCTCTCATTTGACATCAATCCAAAATATTCTTGATGAAGGGCTAAGATCCAATTACCTAAAACCTTAGCCCATCATCCACCATCCAAACCTAGGGCCCATCTAACCCCTTATTTTTTTCACCTCCTCATCCCAACCTTTCATCTCTTCTCCCTTGCTAGCCACATGGCACACATCCACCCCCCTCTTATGGCTAAGGGTTAGGATTAACTCCCTAAAACTCTAAAAGCTCATAATATATTCTAACCCTGAGAGAGGATTGTATCCGCTCCTCTTATCTTATCCTCCTCTCTACACCCTGTCAGGAGGAGGGCACATCAGCGCCGACAAGTGAAATGCACCCCCCCCAAAAGGTGAAAATCACTCATTTCACTTGTTAGTGCTGATATGCCCGCCCCGTGACAAGGTGCAGAGAGGAGCATAAGATAAGAGGAGTGGATATAATCCTCTCTCTCTAACCCTCTATTTTTCCACCTCATCACCTCAATCCTCCATTTCACCCATTTTCCACATGTCCCACATCTAAGCTACTCTCACTTTCGGCCAATAGGAGGAAGACCTCTAGACCACCCCATATGTGGCTAGAAAGCCTCCACCTAAGTTGGTCCATTCTCCACCACAAATTTTAATAAATCACATCCAACCCTTCATTTTTCCACCTCTTCATCCCAACCCTTCATCTCTCCCCACTTGCCACATGGCACACATCCATCCCCTCTCCTAAGTAAGAGCTAGGATTATCCCTTAGAAACCCTAAAACCCAATCACTTATCCTAGCCCTTCATTTTCTCACCTCCTTATAACAACCATCCATTTGCCCCCATTTTCTGTATGGCACCCATCTAACCTACCCTCATTTTGGAGCCAATAGAAAGGGAACTTCTAGAATACTCCACATGTGGCTGAGAAGCCTCCACCCTACCCTTTCATGTGGCTCACTCTCCACCACATGTTAAGGTGGAACCCACTTCACTCCATCATACATGTCATACCCATGGCCATGCTCCTTATCCTTGGCCCCACCTATAAAAACCCTAAAATCGAGTGAGTTAAGGTAGCTTTTTGAAAGAAGAAATTTTCATAAGAAAAAAAAAAGAAAAGAAAAGAAAAAGAAAGAGAGAAAGAATGAAAGAAGAAAAGAGAAAGGGAAGCAAAGCTTCAACCTCAGGTCAGTCCCCTCCCCTTTTTATTGTTTTTTAGATTCTCCTTGTTGTAATGAGCTCATCCCTAGACCCCTTAAAGAACCCCCATGGTGAAACATAGGGGAAACAAGCTTGACTCCCCTCTTTATGCTTTATTTTTAAGTAGTTAAGGATGTGAGGACTACAACTTCTCCAATAGGAAGAGTTAAGAGCTCAAATTTTGATTGTAAGTCTTACATGACCACCAAATTTCATTTCCAAAAGGGTTCGTTTGATCCCTAAAGTAGGCCCCACTTGCTCACAATGCAAGTGAGTTATCACACTATCTAGACTGAGCAATGAAGAGTCTACGAATTTTAATTATGTCCATAGAGATTATTTTTGAATGATTCTTGTTTTGATTATTATCTAACTAATTTACATACTCAAATTAAATTTTGTAGCTCATTTCATTGTAGTTTTAGTGTTTTACAAGATTTTTATTTTAATTAACTTCCTATTGTTTCTATTATGTATTGAACTGTGTAATTCATTTTATAAAAGTAATTTTTCTTTAGTTTGTGTGTTGCTTTGTTGTACTTTATTTTCCAGTAATCTTGTGATTGTGCTAAAAGGTTCAATGCCAAATTTAGGCTTAAACCCATGCGTTTAGCCCTTAGAATGGGTCCCACAGCCCCTAGATTTCATAGGGGTTTGTGTCAATTTGCACATAATCCACCCACTTTGGAAAATCCAAAGTGGGGTCTACCCTTAGAAACTGAGGTTGGGATTTTTTCATAGAGGTGTCTAGGGTCCTAACCCAGCTCCCTAAAAAATTCAAGGCCCAGTTGACCTCGAGAAGTGGTCCAGAAATATGAAAAACACAATTGCTGACTAATGCCCAGAGCTTATATGCTTGAATTTTCAATCCTCTAGAAATTCAAGCGTACCCCTAAAATTCAAGCGTACTGACCCTATGTATACCCCACCTTTATATCTCTATCCTCATCTGTCTAGTGGATCCACCAAATCTCTCAAACTTTAAAAATCATTCATGGAGAAGATTCTAGACCCTAGGTTTTATTAAAACCTTTTGTGGGCCCCATCAGAAGTTGTACGCCTGAATTTTCATTTCTAGAAGTTCAGGCATACCCTTGAATTTCAAGCGTATAGCTTGGAAATTTGTCAAGTGTGTCTTCCCTCATCACAGAAAAGACTAGGAAGCCTAGGGGACTTGTAAACCCCTTGTAAGTGAAGCAATATGCCTAAATTCTATTGAAATCTTCTGTGGGCCCATCAAACACTGTACGCTTGAATTTTCACTTCTATGGAAGTTCAGGCGTACTCCTGAATTTTAGGCGTACAGCCTAAAATTTTGCCAAGTGTATTCCCCTCAACAGGAAAAGACCCCATAAAACCTAGAAAACCTATAAATCTCTGGTGGGTGAAGCAATATGTCTCACCCCTACACAGAATTCTAGGTGGGCTATCTTTGGGTCTGAATGCCTGAAATTCCAACTCTGGAAAAGTTCAGGCATACAAATAAATAAATTCCCATTTTACCCCTGCATGGAAAACAGAGGGTAGGGGAGGATCATTAACACCCCCAGAACATCACCCAGAGTCATTCCAGCTTGAGAAAGGTCAGAATGATTTCTGCTTAGGAATGGACCCACTATGAGATGATTTCAATCTATACATCTGAAAATCACCCCAGGAACACATTCAGGCATACATAAAAAAAATTAGGTGTACTGAATGAAAATTCAGGCATCCAGGCAAAAAATAACTAAAAAACACTTTTATTCATTTTAGATTTATGGTATTTAAGCATTACTAGGTTAGAGGAGTCACCCTAAAAAGGTAGGTAATTGGGGTGCCTAACACCTTCCTAATTGCAACCAAACAACTTACCCTAATCTCTGACAGCCAATGGTGGGGGAGGACTAGGAGATCAAAAGAGGTCTACAGTACCTTAGTTGCACCAATCTAACAGTCATCCTAGGCCTACAGGCCTAGCCCAAAGGCTGCAAAGCCCACACCCATTCTTTCCCCAAGAAAGGAGGCAGATGTCTAACTCCATTTATAAATATCCGAGTTGGTGGCAATTCCAAACCAAACCCTGGCATTCTTGTAAAGTGGGGACCATCCACGAACTGCATTTTTCTACGATGCCTACAAAATGGCGACTCCACTGGGGATTCACTGTTTGATCTCTAAATATGCAATTCATAAATGCCATAAGCTTTCTTTATTTATTTGTGTATTATTTTACATGATTTCTTTTTTTTAATATAAGCATGTGTTCACATAGATTTTAGGGCATACCATTAGTTAGTAGGATATACAGTCATTTTAACCATTTGAACTTATATCTTAGATTAGAAAACATGTTCACATTAGATTTAGGAAATCTTAAATTAGTTAGTTGGATGCAGATTCACATTGAACAACTCGTTTGATGTACATGTCTGATTATTTTTATATTATTTTTAAATAAGTCCATAAGATACGACACCGCACTGTGCACAAGCATTCATTGAGCCCCCTTATTATCTCTTTGTCACTACCCACCAATGGATTGATATTGACAAACATTTAGGATGGGAGACAATGCTTGAACTGTGGCTACTACGTTAGTACGATCAGGCTGAATAACCCATTCTCAAGATCCGATTATTTGGGGAGTTGTTTAGACTAGGAGACCTTATTTATAGAATCTCTCTAATAAAAGATTTCATACATATATATTCATTTTAAGTTAGATTTATTTAAGATACACATGAATAGTTTAGAGGGCTAAAAGTAGAAACTTGTTTATTGTCTCTTTTATGTGCTTACTTGTCTGAATTAAAACTAATTTTTTTAGTCCCAACAGTCACTTGATCCCCTAATGACGCAACTAGTCATTGGAGACTCAGCAACTAACTATTACGACATGACTAAATGTTTGGTTAGTCATGTCGTACTTTTACTAACAAATTAAAGGATTCATGTCCAAATTTTTACACACACACACACATATATATATATATATATATACGGTTAATTATTTTAACATTTTTTATTTTTTCACATCTTATTTATTTCCAAATATGTCTCACCTCTTTCTCATATTAACTCATGTATCTCAAATTAATCACTCCCTATTAATCCTGATCAAATCATTTTTTACATTAAATCATCTCTTAAATCATTCAAAATTCTCTTCAAATTTCACATACTTTATATACTTTCTCACATAAACTATATACTTTTGAGTTATTTCATATCTCATTCAAATCACTCAATGATTCCTATCTCTCAGAGTCAAGCTAATTGCTTCCCATCAATCGAACCATTTTACAAAAAAAAAAAATACGTATAAATCATCTCTCATAAATTATTTTCCACAAAAACATACTATACATGGGGATGATAAATAAGAGCATAAGTCATGTATCCTAAATTATTTTACCTATATTTATAAAACTTCTCTTATCCCATTAGGGTAAATACAAACTATTCATTTGTCTATATTTAACTTTATAATATTTTTTTTAGCTTTATATATTTTACTTACTTTCAAAGTATCTTTTATTTCCATATTTACAATAAATACAAACTATTCATTCTTCCACATAAAACTTTTGTAATTTTACCCACCTATTTCCTTTAAGATAAATACAAATCATTCATTCATTTAAATTATGAAACACCTTACAAAATTCTATTTACTTTCAAATTAAATTCTAGATATTTCAAATTATTTCTTACCCCTTTTTACATAAATTACTCATTCATGTTTCCTAAAATTCAAACTAAACAAACCATTTCGAGCATAAGAAATTCCAATTAAAAAAAGGTAAAATCATATTATTTAAGACATTTTATAGGTTAATTACTTTTCACCTTATTTTCATCACTCACTCATTTATTCATATTTTTAAAAATCAAACCATCTTGTACATAAGATAACTAATAAAAGCATTGAAATAATGTCTTCTGAATTATACCTCTTAAAACTTTTTTTTTTAAATCTATTTCATACCTCATTTTTGTATCTTTATGATATATATAAACTGGTCAAAGTCAAAACTAATAAGTTCTAATCAACCCATGTTATACAATAGGATGATCAATAAAAACATAAAATCATTCATCCTAAATTATTTTCTACAGGTAATGAACTCTGTGGACATCGCGGAAAGGGATCCGCGACCCACTTCGGGGTTTGGTTCGGAGTCGCCACCAACTCGAGTTCTTTTTACAGGCGGGATTGGACACCTGCTTCCTTTCCAGGGGAAAGGGAGGATACGGGCTTTTTTTTTTTTGGCCTAGGCTAGGCGCTCGGGCCTAGGGGTTTGACTCTCTTTTGGTCTGATTTTCAGGGATCTGGGTAAGTTGTTTGATTGCAATTGGGGAAGGTGTTAGGCACCCCAATTACCAACCTTTTTAGGGTGGCTTCTCTAACCTAACCATTTCATTTCATTTTCATCAAGCAGTAAATAACAGTACGGGGATTTTGGAGGGGTTTCTGTCAGTATGCCTGATCTCAGGGTAGTACGCCTTATCATGGGTATGCCTGATCTCTCACAGAGGTGGAGATCAGGCAAATTGACCCAATTAGACCTTTCTAAGGTCTGGTTGATGTGTCAGTAGGCTGAGGCTCTTATTGGGGGATTTTGGAGGGGTTGTGGGATCATTTAAGGGTTAGGATGAGGTAAAGGGTGGTTTTGGGGTTTTTATGTCTAAGTACGCTTGAAAGAACAGGGTATGCCTGATCTCATATACGCTTAATCTCACACAGAGGTGGAGATTAGGCATACTGGCCCAATTGAACCCTTTCTGGGTTTTGCTGACATGTCAGGGACTTAGGATTATTTCCAGGGTCTATTTGAGGGTCCAGGGGCTATCAAGGGCCATTGTGGGATTAGGGATAATTTGGAGATTTTCTGGTTCAGTATGCCTGAACAACAGGGTTCACTTGAAATTTGTATGCTTGATCTCCCACAAAGTGAGAGTTTAGGCGTACTGTGTTTTACCTAGAAAAATAGTGACTATTTTCTAGGGTTTTGGGCCACATTCTGGGATCCACTAACCCTAGGTCTTTTGGGGGAGGTGAATGACATTCCTAAGAGAGTTCACAAAAATCCCCAGCCCTTAGAGAAGGGGTGGGACCCACTTTTAGAATTTCCCAAAATGAATAAACATTGTGCACTATGCACAGATTTCTCAGCAAAGTCTGACTTGTGGGACCCATATCTCAAAATCCAAAGATCAGGTGGGTCCCAAATTTTATAGGAAAGCCAAGGGATGAGTTATGAGTTTGCATATAAACTTTTAGGCCAAGATTCATTAAGCATAGGAAGTTATAGCCCAATCAAGATGAACTACTATCACAGTTCAGAATTTAAACAACATACTGATATAGGGTTGGTCCTTCTTCTTCTTTCTTTCTCTTTCTCTTTCTTCTTCTTTATCTTCCTCTTTCTTTCCTTTCCTTTCTCTCTTCTCTTTTTTTTCTTTGCTTTCTCTTTCTTCATCTTTCTCTTCCTCTTTCTTTCCTTTCCTTTCTCTCTTCTCTTTTTTTTTTTTACTTTCTCTTTCTTGGTCACACAAAAATGTGGGATGGGGCTTTTATAGGAGAGGGCATGAGGGAGGTAGAGAGGGTGGAAGAGTGTAGAAGGGGTGAGGTGTTTGGTGAAAGAGAGGAGTTGAAAATGTGTAGAGGGGAAGGGGGCTAAGTGGTAGGCTTCTAGAAGGGAGAGAAAGGAGTGGCTGAAATGAGGAGGTGGGGATTATGTGAAGGGGAAAAGAGTTAGGTGGAGCTCATCTAGATGCTTCTAGAAGGGTTTAAGGAGGTGGAGAGGGTGAAGGTGGTGGGCCCTTATGCCACATGTAGAGTAGTGATAGGT
>JAOXJP010196201.1:0-12156 GCA_025762735.1 Platanus orientalis
TGATTCATTTGTGTCTGGAACATCTGAAAAGATTTTCCCAGGAGTGACTAACCTTCTAGGGTTCTGGTTGGCTCTTCTTAAGTTGATGGTATTCAAAGTCCTGCCTTTTGATAACTGTTATACTGACCTTATACCATCACATGACTCGAGACAAAATTTGGGTGCTTACACTGTGTAAACCATTTTTTTGGGGTAAGACATATATTAATGATGAAAATACTGATTCATACATACTGTTGATTCTTGAGCTATAACACTTTGTATATCTTGGGGGATAGATCCAAGTGTTAGGCTTAAATCATTATTTTCAATACTAAACCTGGCCACTAAGTGAACCACTTTATTCTTACTTCTAATTGCACGAGCTTTAAGAAGTTCCTTGCGTTCTTGAATGTAATTCCCTATTTCATTAGGGCATTCCTCCAACAACTCCTTCATAGCTTTGATAATGACCTTTGAGTTTCCTTCCACCACTGCCTTCTTAAGTCCCATTGAGATGGTTGGGTATAGTCCCAGTAGTGCTGTCTTGCTTTTTGCCATGAGTGGTGAGTACATGCTCTTTTGTTTAGCACATATATTGAGATAGTCCCATTTTGAGTTACGTACAACTACTCCCATACTTGCCTTTTGCTTTGTTGTAGATAGGGTTCCATCAAAGTTCATTTTTCAAGAAGTCATCCTTTGGAGGCATCCATGCCATCTCTTCATTATTTTTTTTCGTTGAGTATAGTCAGGTTTTGTAAGTCCTTTGTTAGTTTGCATGCACTGATCAATACTGAGTTCATGTTCCATGGTTTGCCATTGAACATGGTATCATTTCTATGTTTCCACATAATCCAGCAATAGACAGAGATGCATTCACACAGCCATTTCCTTTTTTTTCTTTTTTTTTTTCTTTTTTCCATTCATTAGAAACCAAGTTTTAAACCAGTTTTTAAAGTTGCTTTCATTCTGGTTAGTTGTTCTTATTGCTAAAGGAGAGGGTACCAAACTTGTACTATTCTAGAACATATTACAAAATAGTGTAGTATTGATTCTTCTTCTTCATTGCATATTGGACATATTGGGTCTACACTTATGTTCCTCTTAATTAAGTTGTCTTTTGTGGGTAGTGCTTCATTATGGTGGCAGCTCCGAAATTTGTTATTGGGTCAATCATATTCGTTGTTACTTGAAATGTTTTATCTTTGGTGGTATAATTATCTGCCATAGTTTTTCCCAGGGGTAATCTCTATGGGAATTGTCACTTTGAGAACCATTATTTCTTCTTGTTCAATCTATTTGGTTATTGTTTATGTTGTTGTTACCTTTGTCTCCCTCTATGGTGCATGTATTGAGGTGTGTTGTTTGGGTAATCTCTTCTTGATGGTTTTCATTTGTTTTTGTTATTTTGTGTGACTTTCTCTTTCGTTACTTCGACATAGTATTCTGGTCTTACTGTGTATTCCCCTTTTTGTTATGTTGTCATATTAGGCTATCCTCTTATTCTCTATTACTTATGAATATATCTTTTTTTATCTCATTAAGTTCATTTTCGGTTATGATATCTTTTAGTAAGTTTTCATTCCATGCTCTGTCTTAGTGGTTTATTATATCTTTAACTCTTTCTATTTGGCAGCTTAACAGTTTATTACTCCTAATTTTCATTTCTTCCAGTGCTGGTATTCGTTTGTCCTCCCAAAATTTTATCTTTTCACCATTTCCCATTTCCCATTTCTCACTTCCCATCTTATTCCTTTTTTCAATAGTTCTCTTCCTTTTATTATGCTTTTCCATAGCTAAGAACTATTGTTGTGAAATTTAGCATCCATAAAATTTTTGTTTGGGAAATATAATTCCTTTAAAAAATTTACCCATAAGATGTCTGGGTTCTTTATCATTTTTCATGCTTGTTTTGCTAATAAGTCTGTGTAAACCAATTTATGTGTTATTTATATTTTTTTCACAGGAAATATGCATCCAAATGGCAGAATTCCTAATTCTACATAATCAAATTTAATGACTTTTTTCAAACAAAATTTAATTCAGTAGGTTAATTCAAATTCCACAAATCCAAACGCAGCCTTTATGATTTTATCCCTTACTATCTTTACTATTATATCTTGCATTTGCACAAGTTCTTTCTTTATTATGTAATTCAATTATAGTCTCAAATTTAATACCTCTTTTTATTTATTTTCGATCAATGATGGGTTGATTCATGAGGTGATATAAATCTTAAGACAGTAGATTTTCCAATGCACCTTATAGGCTTAATTAAGATAATTATAATACCTAAGTTAGGAATAATTGTTAAAATTATATTTAGTAACTTTTACTAATTATTATTACTATCTTTTTATAGTTTTAATTGTTCTTCTCAAGTATGATTTTTTTTATAGAATTCCTCTAAAATATGACTAAAATTTATCAATTGTTAAATTATTTCTAATTTATTATTATGTTTTTGTTTTTATTGTTTCTCTTATTCATTAATATGTGCTCGCACAAGTTGATTTGCTAGTAAAGAGGTTAAAATAAAGTTTCAAATGGAAAGGAACATCATAAATTCTCATTGATCCAAAAAATGAATGGAACACCATAAAATCTCAATTGATTTACAAATTTCTTTTATTAGATAAAAACCATTCAAAGAAAAAAAAGTATCACTTTCGTAGTTTGAACATTAAAGTCATAATTAAAATTTTATTTGTTCCATTTACAAATTTATGTTAAGCTCCCTACAGTTGTAGCTAGGGCTATCAATGGTCGAATATGAATCCGATATGGGCATATCCGTATTTGTATTTGTTTATTCAATAAAATATTGGATCCAATTCGAATATTTTGCAGATGTGTATGAAAACAATAACGACTTGGGAACTATAGAGATAAAAGACGATTGATAGATCAACGAGAGAAGGAGAACTAACTACTAAGAGCTTTCTTTCATTCAAATTAGGAATGGGAGATGAGAAATGGGTTAAGGTTATAGTGCTCATATGTTGTATTCTGCATAATATGGCATACAATATTATGATATAAATATTAATTATATACTAATTTCAATGGATAAGATTATTTAGTTGAATAATTGAATCAGATATGGATGGATTTGAATTGAATATTAGCGGATCGGATATGGATAATAATTGCATAGTTGACAGCCCTAGTTGTAGCTATTGTATTGCATGATATATGAAGAATATGTTACTTCTTAATAAAAAAAAAAATCCTATAGTGACTTTAATAATTTATATATCCATTAAATTTCTAAGAGTTAGTATAAGTTACAAGAAATTAAAGATTATAAATTATACCTTATGTGATAGAAATTTCAAAACTCGATGAAACGACATAGGAATTGGTCGACTAGTCTGATTTGCTTTGATTCTGGTTAAATCACTCCTTGACTTGGCCTCCATGTAATTGGGTTATGGCTCGTTAACTTACATATGCTAATTAGTGAATTGAGAGATTCTCTAGATTGGGTATTTTGTTTTTAAATTTTTAGTTATCATGCAATTTTCAATACTTTTCATTTAATTTTTATGTTTCACATTTAGTTATTTTAGTTGACTCTTATATAAGAATTTTTGTAGAGAGAGGGGAGTGGATGGGATGAATTGATTAAATATGATACTTAAACTTTGATACAGAAGAAGTGATTAATTTGGGGTTAAACCAAATCTATGGATATCCATGCATAGTTTTTGTTGGTAGGGCTATCTGGGTTGTAGACAACCACTACATCCTATGGGATCCACACAACTACCACATAATAGTGGAATGCTATCAGGGGGATTTGACCTCTTTAGCCTTTCCTCTCTCCAAAGAGGGTCATTGATGCACCGAGTGATTAGAGATGAATCCGGCTAACCGATTGAACACCACATTCCAATGAACTTGTTGATTTTCATAAGAGAAAATATCATGAGCAATGGTATTATTTAATTCTCACAGGAGAAAGCACAAGAATTCAGGTAGAGAAAACTCTCAACAAGTTACAATTATCATTAACGATCTTCCTTTCAATTACACTTGTGAATTTATAGACCAAAAACTCAAAAATGGAAACATCCTAAATAGATTCGAATTTCTACTACACTAGTAATTACTAAAAATAGGAAAATTTATAAAAATAAAATAAAAATTTCCTAATTTGACCCAAGATCACCCTAATATTCTTAAAATAACTCATAAAGATATTCTTAGAAGAATTTGCATCAAAGATTCTCCAAAATATGTGAAAATTGAAAATTTCCTAAAGTAGCAATATTTAACAAAAAGTGACAATTTCAAGGCTTATATAATGGATTTTAGGGGGTTTCCCACCTCAAATGGATATAGCTATTTATGACAAGTTGAGCTCGTTGAACCACTCATTTTGAGTACTTAAAATTCAAAGTAGAACATTGGGGTCAAAAGCTATGGCCATGTAAAGTTTAGGGGCCATTTTGACTCATGATAAAATTGCTCCATCAACCGGTGTGCAAGTTGTTGCATTGCATCATTCTCCCCTTGTTGGAGAGAATTCACCCTTGAATTGAAATCCTCATCACTTGAACTATCGCTATGATACAAAATGAGGTGTTTTACATTAAACACTCAAATGTACGAATGTGACTTAGAAGCTTCAATTGGTATGCATTAGCATTGATTTTTTCAATAATTTCAAGTTGACCAACTTTGTGAGTAGTAAGATTGTTGTACTCTCCAATTGAAATTTGATCATTGGTCAAGATAGTCAAAAAACATCAACTTCGAGCTCCACATGGTGCCACATGTTATCAGTTGTAACTTTGTTCAAGAGATTTTGACGGTTCATTGCAAATTTAGTCTGAAAAATGATCTCCAACCAAGCTATATAAAAGATCACCTAAAGAAAAATTACCAACTTTTGTTTGTTCATCGTTGTGAGGATGATAGTCACTGCTAAAATCTAATGTGGTAATGGAAAATTACCACAGGATCCTCTAAAAATGGCAAAAAAAATTGTCTCTGTCTAACACAATAAATAGGGGAAGCCCATGAAGACAATAAACTTCCCTAAAATATAGCTGCACCAGATGCATTGCATCCATTGTCTTCTTGTAAGCAATGAAGTGTGCTATCTTAAAGAATCTTGATAATGACAAAGATGGAATCCATACCCTGTTGTGTACGATGAAAACCCAAGATGAAATCCACGCCCACATCAGACCATGACTAACTTAGAATTGGCAAAGACATATACAAATCGACATTTGTATCTTTTCCGATAGAGACTTGGAAAATACTACAATAATCCACGAACTGAAACACCTCCCGCCGCATAGTCGCAAAAAATAAGATATGGAGACAAGTTGAAGTGTTTTGTGTCTCTCAACATGTTCCTTGTTATTATCTAACTCCTTAATGATTTTTAATCTGAGGCTAGAATTTGGCACACATAATTGGTTCCCTTTGAAGAAAATGTCATCTTGTATGATAAAATCTAATCTCGTACCTACTAATGCACCCACCACCACACTTGTAAAATATGGATTAGTAGATAATTCTTGAAAATAATCAAAATCGAGTTTTTTGGTACGTGTGGTGGTAAGTAAAAAACTTTGACGACTAAGAGCATCCACTACATGATTATGCACACCAAATTTATGGTTGAGTACAAACATGACTTCTTGCAAAAATGCAACCCACTTTTCATGTTGAAAAGAAAGTTTATCTTAGTTATTGATAAGTTGCAGAGTATCATGGTCAGAATACAAGACAAACTTTCTAAGAAACATATACTAATGCCAATACTTCAAAGCTTGGACCACAACATAAAACTCAACATCATAGGTATTATAATTCAACTTGGCCTCATTCAATTTTGGGTTAATTACATAATAACCCCTTGAACTATATGATAATATATAATCTCCCCCTCATCTATCAATAATACTGAATATCCCTTGGCATATATAATTTGGTTACAAAAGTTAGTATGAGGTTGAATTTACCTCAACATCCATCATTTTAAAAGTTTTTATTAAATTTTTTAACACATTCATAAAATGCCCTAACCTATCATCCTCTTCCATCTTTCTCCTTTCTTCCTCAGACGGGAACATCTTCATTGACAATAGCAACCACCATGCCAAATTGGAGGACAAACTACTTTACAAAACCATGTGAATGCAACGATCACCCACTTCGTGGCTATGTAGTCAAGCAACTTGGCATTGCTCTTGTATACATTCACTGACATCGGGTTGATGATGGAGTTCCCTTCCATTATATGTTTAGAGAGTTTCTATCATCACCATCACCGCCATCGTCAAGCTCAAGACATTGTTAAAAATGAAAGAAAAGAGGATGATGATTGTCGATCATGTACCTGAACATCAAGCAGTAGGTGAGGATGTTGGTTTTGAAAACCCACTCAAGTTGCTCCTCGTCAATGTCCTTGATTACACTAACCTTGTTGTACTCAATGCCAATTAAAACCTAAGCATGGTTAGGGTAGTTTTTGAGCTACTAAAGGTGGTTTTGTAAGCGGCTTTGGGCTAAGAAAACGAATAGATAGAGGTTTTCAAATTGAAGAAGAGCAAATTTCTAACTGATTTTCAAAGCATGGGTCATTACTTAGTGTCGCACTTTAAATTTGGCCCAATATGAACTTGGTTGGATTCGGAATGTGACCTCCCACTATCATGTGGTCACTTCATAAGTCCTTTCTTACTTATACATATGCATTTCGGTATATATATTTTTATTTCTTTTTGATATTACATCATACTTTTTCTTTCCATTTAGTCATCACATTCAATGCAGTGGAATAACTTAACTTTCAGTCACATTTACATAACTAGGTAGTGAAATCACTTATCATTCATTCATGAATCAATTCATTACGCAGTGAAATAACTAATCAAAATTACACATGTCCATATACCATTGCAATTGAATATGAAATCACTCTATTAAAGCCTCACAATTCATAAGAATACTCAATCCAAAACATAATAATCCATATGTGTAATTGTATTGGGTGCCATTTCACCCGAAATATATCAATGCAATTAAAACAGAAATATGTATCAAATAAATACAATGAATCTATATACAATTGTTCAAAAGGAAAATCAAAAGTAAACTTGGTGCAATCCAAGGTTTCGCTCATACAATGTTCTCCTCTATTCCAGTGCTCACTCGATATTTGAAAAATATTGTGGAAGGATGAGTTAATGACTCACAAATAATTATACATAATATACAATACAGTGTGGAGGGACAAGCATGAGCATAAATATGGGTGTTTATAAAACGTGCAAGTTGGAACAATGTAATGCATAAGTTCTTTTTAAAACGTGTATTTTTTAAACACTTCACTTTTCAAAACACAATTCGGAAAGCCGATAATTTAGTTCACAAAATCCACTTTCAAATCACTCATTTGGATCACATATGGAGATTCACTTGCTTTTCAAAACACTATTTCAAATACATTTGAAGGTTCTTATAATGTTCAAATTTCAAAACACTATTTGAATCACATTCAAAAATCTTAAACATTTTTTGAAACATACTTCAAAAAACATATGTGGACGTTCTTAAATTTTCTAAAACATTGTTTATAACACATTTGAAAGTTCTTATACTTTTCAAAACACTGTCTAAAACACTTTCATATATAACTTTGTGATGGGTTCCATCATTTCACCCTAATATAGGGACCCACTCACTCTTGTTTAACCCCCAAGAGCAGGGTCTAGACCTCATGTTTAACCCTCGTAAGTATGGTCCAAATCTCATGTTTAATCCTTATGAGTAAGGTCCACTTACTCTTGTTTAACCCCTAAGAGCAGGGTTCAAGCCACATGTTTAACCTTCCTGAGTAAGTCTACTTACTCTTATTTAACCCCTAAAGTAAGGTACAAACCTCATGTTTAACTCTGATGAGTAAGGTCCATTACTCTTGTTTAACCCCTAAGAGCAAGGTCTAGACCTTCTTTTCGAGCACTTCGTTGAAGACTATTGTAACATCAAATTTTGCATAGTTCTCTAAGGAACGTGTGAAACTTAAAATGTTCAAACTCTCAACCTTTCGAGGGTTGGTTTATTATTTTATGTGTGAGAACTTTTACTCCAAGCCTCTGAGTGACTTGTTAATTACAATTATTAATGACAAACCTCTGATTTCTTAATTGTTATGTGATTTGTAAGAGACAAGCTTGCATGAGAAATAAATTTGAAATGTATTAATGATGTGAAACAAGGGTTTACAAGCTTATCTTTCTTCTCTTTTATAGTTATTGACTTTACCTGGTCTAAGCATTGACTTCGCATCCATTAGCCTGAGTTTTCTCTATTGTGCATCGCAGAGGTGTACTTGACATGCTAGCAGGAGGGTATTCGGCTTCAGAATTGAAGAGTTTACTTGGTAGGTAAATGCCATTGATGAGACTAGTTTTTGAAGAAGTGAAGTATAGCCTCTCTTTACCTCTTGGGAGCAATTCAGATCAGTCTTCTTGGAGAGTCTAGAAGAGTCAATGCGAGAGAGCCTCTTCTGCTTGCATGGGCGAGCCTTATATAGGCATTGGGGTAGCCACTTTCATGCACATGTGATGCCTTAATTTTAGCTTGACTTTTGACTCTGCATGGATAGGTGTCAACGAGTTGTTTTCTTGGTTAATTTGATCGGATATTCTTGTTGCTAGTCAAACTCCTCTCTCAATGAGACTTTAATTTGAACTCTATTTGATCCCTTGATTTTTTAGGGGTTCCCTAGATACACACAAGTCCATTTGGAGTAAAATTCTCCTTAATTGATCCTGTGTATTTTTCGGGATCTTATAGATCTGATAAGATCTTTGGCAAATAAGGCTATTTCTGGTTGTGTTGGTTCCATAAACAATCGTCCCTCGAGACTCGGGCCACCAACTCAATCTTTTATGTCTTCGCAAAGCACTATTTGTCTCTTGCGAGGAGATGACTTTCACGAGACATGTGTCCTTTGTGAGGTACTATTCAACACTCACAATGGTATCCCTTTGAGGGGTACTATTCATCACTCATGATGGTACTCCTTCGCAGGGTATTTTAATTATTCTATCAAATTTCGCATGCAAACAACTATCATTTCCTTATTAGTGATGACATAATCAATGAACTCTTCCAGTTGCAAACTCCCATGGAATTTGGGGATCCTGGCCTTCCACCTGGATTCCTATTGCCTATAATCGCCAAATCGTGATCTTCTTTGGTGCTTCAAATTGTTGGCCTCCTTCTCCTTAGTCCATAGTTAGTGAAGGGGTTGTCTAGTTTATCTTTGGCATCCTCCTTTATGGAACATTGATTCAGGGTTTGGTTATGGTGTTGAGGTAAGATGGTCATCTATTGAGTCAACATCTCCAAACGTGTCTAGCCAATTGTGTTGCATGATTGCATTCGTGCACCTAACAAAACTTTGTGATCAATGGCTTGTTTCCTCAGCAACATGACATGGGAATGAGTTTGGCTCCAATACCAACTGATGCAACGAGCGTAGGGATAACATAATTTTTACTAATTATCTTCCTTCCAATTACAATTGTGAATTTATACACCAAAAACCTAAAAACCCATATATAGAAACATCCTAACCAGATTTGAATTCCTACTACGTTAATAGTTGCTAAAAGAGGTACTAAAAATGGAAATTTTGTAATTTGTCCCAAAACCATCATAATATTCTTAAAATAACTCAAAAATATTTTCCCAAAAAAAAAAAAAAAAATTGAATCAATGATTCTCCAAAATATGTGTAAATCAGAAGTTTCTTGAAATAGAATAAACTTACAAGAAGTTATTGTTGGAGGGCTAAATGATGGATTTTGAGGACCTTCTAGCCTCAAATGTTGATAGGCATTTGAGACAGTGTAGAACTCGTTGAGCCGGTTGTTCCAAATACTTAAACTTCGAAATCGAACATCAAGATTAATAATTATGGCCGCATAAAGTTTAGGGACAATTTTTCATCCGTTATGATCTAATTGCTCCGTGAACCGGTTTGCAAGTTGATGCTCTGGATCAGTCATGCTACAACCACCTAGGGTGTCAATGAGATGAGCTTTGGGTAGCTTAGGCTCATTACAAAAAGATTATGTTCAAGGTTGTGGCGAGCTTGAGGTGCTGAGTGGAAACTCACATTAAGATTTAGGTAAGCTCAGGCACAGCTCGGGTCACCAAACTCAATTATACTACTTTAGGCTTGAATGAGGTGGTTGAAGGCCCAATGAGCTCTTAAGTGCTAATTATAGATTTGGTTGAAAAAGTCCCAACAATCCATAAATCATTTTTTCACACTAAAGGCAACTTGACTCACGCTCACTTTGTTTAGCTCAAGTGAAGGCTCAGGCTTAACTCGTGACAATCGGAGCTTCAAGCTAAGCTGAGCTGTACTACAGCCACCCACGCTAAGAGGTAGGGGACGTGGACAATATCATAAGGATGTATATTTAGGGCCCACTAACAGAGAGATTAGGTCCATAATCTATTATTATTATTTTGTTTAGTACACGACAATAGAGCACAAAAATCAAACCTAACAGAATTTTTTTAGAATGATTATCAGTGTTGACAGACCTCTGTAGGCGCACCATTGATTGGCACATGATGTGTTTTTGAATTTGGTATCTCTCCCTCTTTTTGGACACCTACTTCTTCATCTGAACAATTTTTTTGAACGTTTTAAACCTCCAATACCATATGTCAGCTTATAATTTACCATAAACACTGCATAGACTTTGTTTTCACAAAACATTTTCTTCATTTTTTTATTATGTTTTAACAGTTTAAATTTTTGTCCCTGTGCCATGCTGTAGCTGAATGTTAATGTATTTTAACGATTTGTTAGGGGATCTTGAGTTCGGTTACTCGAAGTCCTCCCAACGAACTTATCTGTTCCCATGCAGTGAAGCTTTTCTACGCTCGGCGTATGCAAACGCTGAGGTCAATGGGGGGCCACATCGGCATCAGAAGTGTTTTACACACTTCCCCAAAAAGTGAAAATCACTTTCGGCGCTGATGTTTTCACCTGCTTGACCATCAGCAGACGCGGCGCAGGTTAGGGGTCGGCATATAAAATCCTTACCGGTTCCCATGGGATGATGAGATGTGCCTCCAAAAAAGTATAAACCACCTTTTTTTGGAGTGTAATTTTAACTTTATTGGGGGAATTGCTGACATTTATCTGCCAATATGGGAGGATCCTTTGTGGGAGTTCGGGAGATTGGAGAATACACTTCAAGAGCGCGGATTTTGTCAACCTCCCTTAGCGAACACTCTGTTTGTTGTGTTATCTTAGTATTGTTATTTCAGTATTCTATATCTGTGCACTACACTATAAAATATGAAAATACTTGAATCAAATAAATGAAATTACTTACTTGACTCCGATGATTGAAACTTCACTTAAGTAGATCAAGGCTAGTGTTTAACACTATATCCTCAAGACAGATTTGTCCCTCGCACTGGTGTTTAAGGTCAATTCGGACGTCTGCCTCCCAGAATACAATGATCTTCCACACACAGAAGCAGTACTACAATTTGCGTGTCTGATGAACCAACTTGTGTTGTACTTCTCTCTCTTATACTAACACTGACACAGATGCACTATGACACTAATAGTTTGACCGAAAATTGAATGAATGAAATGATGGAGGGACCTCTTTTTTATAGATTTTTCATGTCTGTTTGAAACAGGTATAAGGACACAACCTTTGATCTCGAACAGTCACAAATGACCAATATCTAGCAGCTACCTACACATCCGTACAGAACAGACATGTGTGCAAGAGGATGATTTAAGAGACATGTACTATTTGATCCAACAGTCTCCAAGGGCATAGTTGTAAAACCGTACAAATAGACACACCTCTACAAGGGAAAAAAAAACATGTTCAAAGAAACATGTTCCACAGGTGTAACCGATTATCAGAGAAAGCAAAAAGAAAAATTATATTTATTTATTTTTCTTATTGACATAGGCTCGGCCCATGTTGGCTAAGTCCTCTCCTATCCACAAAACAACAGTGCCCCTTAGAGCCCAAACTTATGTTCAACATTAGTGTATATGAACACACAAAATTTTTTGGACTAGTCAATGCGGGACTATTCAAATTTCACACTTTTACCAGTTTTACCAGTGATCAACTAGGCACTTTTGGA
>JAOXJP010196212.1:0-12156 GCA_025762735.1 Platanus orientalis
GTAGTTTGTGGTTAGCTTTTGCTTATTGTATATCTATACCACTACTCTACATGTGAATCCTTGGAAAATCATTCCAAAAGATAAAACCCTTATGAGTCTCACTTATATTTGCTTATTCTAGAGGTCATACTTAGTTGTATGATTTACTTGCATATGTGCCTTCATTAGAGACATTCACACACTCCCTTAGTATTGAGTAGAGACCATGCACTTGGTATATCTGGTTAGTTGAGAGTCATTTTCTACATTGGGTCATTGGTTCCCTTACTGAAGATATTGCTCTTCTTGTGCTTCACTTATATTTGTCTATATAGAGGTTTGCTTGGTTGTATGACTACTTGTTTACTTGCCTTCTCTAGAGGAACTCACACATTCCCTTGTGCGGAAGTAGATACTTTTCTATTGGTATATTTGGCTAGTGAGAGTCACTCTCTACATTTGAACTTAGTTTCCTTTAAGACCATATTGGTATATTTGGCGATTGAGAGCCACTACTTATGTAGGGGCATTGATTCCCTTGACTAACCATATTGGCATAATTAGGCAATTGAGAGCCACACTATATATTGAGACCTTGATTCCCATAATTGGACTTAAACTACTACATTTGGTTATTGACAACTACCTTAGTATTTATACCATATTCCCTTAAGTCAACGATCGAAGATACCGTGTGATGAATTGTAAGTCCTTGGCTCGAAAAAAACCAAGGTTGTGCTTGACAGAGACACCAAGCACGTAGTTTATGGTTTGCCTAAATACCTTATCCCTTGTGTCATCAGTCGAAGACGCCAGTTGACAAATTATAAGACCTTGGCTCAGAGACAACCAAGGTTGTGCTTACTGGAGAAACCAAGCACGTAAATTAAGGTTTACTCATTACCTTGTAATCATTGTAAAAGATTAATTTATAAAATTGAGTAGTTAAAAGTGAACGTAGGCCCTGATGTAGCCAAACCACTATAAATATTGTGTTGTGGATTGATTATGTGATTGTTTGTCTCCTTACTATCAAACTTGTAGCTACTCTTGCACACCATGTGTTTGACAATATCTTGAGTAGATACTTTGTAGCATACACACACTTGGTTTAATTCCAAGAAGACTAAAAGTGAATTAAATCAATCCTACCATCTCTAAAGGGGTTAAAGAAATTTAGAAATCCTATTCACCTCCCTCTAGGATTACGCAATTAGCAATTTTAGCAAGCATGGGAATCAAAACCGGTGGACTTTACAAATGAACTTCAGCTCTAACCCCTCAACTATCTCACATCCACTACAAAGGAAAAGGAGAAGCATCCAGAGAGGAGAAGATGAGAGGACAACCAAGCAGCTTTTCCGTGAATGCCTTCTCTCTCTGGCAAGCAAGCTATTTTTTTGTTCGGTGACAGGTTTTCTTCTCCCTCTTTCTCTCTCTTAAAGTAGTATCAGAGGTTTTCTCACAATCATCTTTGTAAATTGGCTTCAATTTCTCTCTCTTCGATTTCTCTCCTATTAGAAAAGTGTTTTCACCTACTTATGTTTTTGTCAATCGTCTAGGGAGAGACACTTGATTAGTGAAAGCGACTTGTTGAAAGTTGATTTTAATAATGAGGTGTTTCACTCCTTGTTCAATGAAGTTATTTATGTTGTTTTCTTTAAGAAAGGTCCAACAAAGTCTCTCAATATATTTGATTCCTTACAGCCTATGTTGATGAAAAATATTTTTTTCAGAAGGTTGTAGGGTTAGTATGAAAGGTTTTTACATTCCTAGAGCAGTCACACAAGATATTCAAAAGCTTGCTCAAGACATTTCAACCCTGATGGTGTGCTTGTAGATGTTTTAACTGCAACTACAATTTCAAATCCTACATATAATTCAACTCCTCTAACACTCTTTGCCATTCATTACCCTCTTGACATTAGGTGATCAAAGAAACTTTCCATGAAGTGTTGTTCATAATAAGAAATCCACCTTTATGAGAATTAGAGAGTGCTAGATAAAATTCTTGGGAAAATGCACTAACTCTCTGTGGGATAAAACTGAGAAGATGGCAACCCGAGAAGGATCTGCATCCACACTCTCCTAGTTGTTTTCACAATAAGTAGAATTGGATGGTTTTTTAGAATAATTTTAAAAAGGATGGTTGAGTTGATATCAGAAGGGGAGAAGAAAGATTTAAATGCTCTCAAATCTCCTATCAAGTAGGCGGTTTTAGGTTTGCAATTGAACCGAACTAGAAGCACCCTCGGTATGGAAGAAAGATAAGGGACACACGGCCCTAACCACTATCTAATTTTCCTGCATGGGCTTCTTCAATTCTTTTAGGTTTATGCTCTACTCCGGCTAAAGTAGGGATCTCTTCATATTAGTTTTGGGATTAATGGTGGAGTGGTGATTTAGTCTTACAGGAAGTTCAATCACTTAAAAGTGGCAAACCTCAGTGAAAAGGACTCTCAGAATATCTTTAATGAGAGAGATCCTTGATCCTCTTGGAGAGATTAGATAGAGGATGGACTAAATTTTTATGGCAATGCTCTTAGTTCCTTGCTGGAAGCTATAGATAAGGTTCTTAGAAATGACTAAAGCGAAAATCACAGATGATGAGTAGGTCTCAGAGTAGTGGTTCCAAATATAGAAGATTAGAGACCAAATGGATTTTATTTTAGTTTATATTTCAGTTTATTTGAAGGCATGTAATAAATTAGTGGATTTTAGTAGTTGGTTATTATATTTGATTTCAGTTAATGTCAGACTATAAGTTATTTGGTTTGGAATGTCAGACATACAGGTTTATGGATTTTGTTTACAGGTCAAACTTGTGGGAATGTGATGAATGATTTATTACTGATGTATTATTCCGATGCATACGATTGTGAAAGTAAATGGGTAAGGGAAAGAAATTTATAGGAGATTATATGTTAATGTCACAGGCTGAAATTCATGGCCCTTTTGGTATAGTTTTTGGGGCGTGAAAATGATCATATCTCAAACAAGCTTCGTATTGCTCAAAGATTGTTATGTTTAAAGAAGCATACTTTAAATTATATATTCAACATGTAATTATGTTTTACATCGATTCATATTCATTCCAAAGATTTAGATTTTTTTGCTATTATTTGAAATGAAGTGCCCCATTCATAGGGTGTTATTTGAGATTTGATGTACAGTGCCACACTCACAGGGTTATATGTGAGGTTATCTATATGTAAATGAAGTGCACCACTCATAGGGTGGTATGTGAGTTTAGCTATATGTATATAAAGTACCCCACTCATAGGGCGGTATGTGAGGTTAGCTATATGCATATGAAGTGCCCCACTCATGGGGTAGTATGTGAGATATGATATGAAGTTCCTCACTCATAAGATGGTATGTGAGGTTAGCTATCTATATATGAAGTACCCCACTCATAGGGTAGTATATAAGGTTAGCTATATGCATATGAAGTGCCCTACTTATAAAGCAGTATTTGAGATTAGATATATATATATATATATATATATATATATATATATATATATGAAGTGCCCCACTAATTGGGTGGTATGTGAGGTTTACTATATGCATATGAAGTGCTCCTCATAAGGCCGTATGTAAGGTTAGTTATAACTATAACTTTGATTAAGAAGATCAACTTTTCAAAAATGTTCCGTTATGTTTTAAAGAATCGTATATGTTCCATTATGTTTTGAAGAATTATATATGTTCCGTTTTGTAATGAAGAATCGTACATGTTTTCATTATGCTTTAAAGAATCGTATTCCATTATGTTTTGAAGAATCATATATGTTCTTTTATGTTTTGGAGAACCGTATATGTTCTGTTATGTTTTCAATAACTGTACATTTTTCATGAAGATTTGTGAACCGTATATGCCCGTTATGATTGGTGAAATCATAAGTATGATCAAAGTTTTACTATATGACTTAGGATTTAAAATGAAATTCTTTATATTATTTTCATATCCTAAATTTTAGTGTTTTCTTGACCCTATTCTATTGTATATCTTGTATAATCACTTACAAGCCACCAAGCTCACCCATCCTGGGCAATTTTTTAGAATGAAGCCTTAGCGGGAGATGATGGTTCGATGAGAAAGCCAAAGAGTTGGAATTCTTTTGTTTATGAATGGAATGTTGAGAGAGTTGGAGTGTCTAGACTTGATTTGGAATTTTATAATGATATGAAGTTTAGTTTGTGGATTTCATTTGATGAGTTGTAATGGATTTAAGTTGGAGCTACTTACTTAAATTGTTCATTTAGAGGACTAATTGATTAATATCTCTATTTCTATGGAAGTAGAGAAAAGTTCTAAATGAATCATTAAATTGATTTTGTGTCTTTTATTTCTGCTGCAAATTATGAATGGATATTTTTTTATTATAATTTTGTTGTGTATTATTAAATCCCATTGGTATAAGAATTCGAAACGTTACAATATCTGATATTTGAACTAAGTGCTAAATGAAATAATGCCACACTCTAGATCTAGGACCCTAAAGAGGTCTAAGTTTGGGACGTGATAGTTTCAAGAACCCACATCCGATTAGGCTAGTAGAACAAACTAGGACTAAAATGCTCTTGGATTAGCCTTGCCCTGTCCGTACTATCAAATGCCTTCCCTTATTTGTATAACAATGCCTTTGTTACCCAATAAACATTTTCTGTTGTTAGATGATTTCCCATAGCTCTGAAATTGTAATAATAGGATGATCTTTGAAAGTTTAGTTTTAATCCTAGAGGGCTGAATAGGATTTATAAAATTATTTGTAATTAATCCCCACTTAAAATTCCAATTTAAGATTTTATGATAATTCTTGGAATTCAATGCACTTAAAGATATACTTCGATTATTATAATCACAAGTGTAATGCAATGGCAATTTACAATTTTAATCTTTCAATTAATTTAAGTTCCTAGTTAATTATACATATGAAAGATCATATAGGAAATGCTAAACATGCCATGTAAAGAAAGAGAGAAGAGACAATTCAAACACAACAAGCAAATACACAACACAATATTTGTAGTGGTTCGGTACTCGGGCCCACATCCACTTCCAAAGCTCACTAATGAACTATCAAATTTTATTTACAATCAAGGTTAAAATTCAAAAACCTATCTACTTGTATAAAAAAGCTCTACTCCCGGTGTCTCTGGTGGGAGTTATGTCAATTCTCGTTGTGTCTGACGGGTATGGTCTACACTCGGTGTCTCCGGCGGGAGATACGTCAATTCTCGGTGTCTTCGACGGGTATGGTCTACACTTGGTGTCTCCGGCAGGTGCTAAAGTCTATACTACCGGTGTCTCCAATGGTAGTGTTATGTTCTACACGTGGTATCTCTAACGGATGCTAAGGTCTAGAAATAAATTTGAAATCAATACAAATTACCTCACAAGGCTTGTGTATTACTTGATGTACATGAAGGTGGTTGCTCCTTTGTTGAGTTAGTGTGCAATAACATCCACCAAGCTCCCAAGAAATGCTTCCTAGCTTCTTAGAGCTTCACCTAAGGGCTTACTTGAGAGTAAACCCTTCACTTGCTTCCCTCTTCTTGTTTTTTTAGTGTGAGGAGCTAGGGAAGCACTTTAATGGCTTCTTAATTTTCAATAGATGCCTATAAATGGAGCCAACTTGGTTGTTGGGAGGAATGAATGCCTTGCTCTCTCAAAAATCTCTTTTCTTTGTGTTTGGTGTGTTCTTGTATGTTAGAGAGCTCATTGGAGGTTCTCTTATACTTATAGGAGAAGAACATAGTTGTGCACCATTGATATGGCATCTTTCCCAATGGTAAAAAAATCACAGGCATTGGATTCATATTTTTTTTTAAATTTTACGATATTGGATTGATCCGGCTATGTTTGATTAATCTGCACAGATTGATCTGGCATCCCCGGATTGATCCGGTGTCTCAGTCATGTCGGATTGATCCGATAAGTAGCAGATCAATCTGCTAAGTGTGGATTGATCCGACATCCCCCTGATTGATCCGATTCCCCTATTTTTCTGTTATTTTGCCTCAAATTGATTCCCAACCTCCATGGGTCTTATACCAAAGGCATCGAAATGGTCCATTGACCTTTATAAAGGTCTTAAGGTCTCTTTAATTTATGTCTACCATTATGCTTACCCTTATATACCTTACTTAAGCTTGATAAGGGTTGGATCTTCAATGCTTGGTCTTTGGCAACTTGGAGAAGGATCCATTATTGACTTCAAGTGCTTGGAGCTTGTCTTCTTTCTTGGGAACCAAGAACACTTGATGATTACAAGCATCACTAAGATATGCAATATGCTCACATGCCATGCTTAATCCACCACTCCTTGTATTTTACACTTTATGGAATTGACAATTTACATTAACATTTCCCCTGTAGCCTCAAAACACAGCTTAAACCTTTCTTGGATGTATCACTATAGATCACATACTTTCCTCTTGTACTGCACAGTAATGTAAGGACTAGTGCAAAAATCAAATAATCTTTCAGTTCTTGTAATCTGTGCTAACATGCCTCATTCCAATCGAACTTAGCATTTTTTTGTGTCAACCTTGTCATAGGACCCGCAATAGTAGAGAATCCATAAACAACTCTTTTATAATATCCAGCCAATTCTAAAAAACTACAAATCTCAGTTATATTCATAGGTCTAGGCTAATTAACCATTGCCTCTATCTTCTTGGGATCTACATGAATTCCATCCTTTTAGATTACATGTCCCAAAAAAACCACCTTGTCTAACGAAAACTCACATTTATTGAACATAGCATAAACCTTATGGTCTTTCAGAGTTTACAGTGTAATCGTCAGATGCTCTTCATGCTCTTTTTAAATTTTTGAATAAACCAAAATATCATCAATGAATACAATGATAAATTGATCCAAATAAGGTCTAAATACCCTGTTCATCAGATCCATAAATGCTATAGGTGTATTCGTCAGTCAAAATGATATAACTAGAATCTCATAGTGTCCATACCTTGTACAGAAGGCAGTCTTGGGTATGCCATCATTCTTAATTTGAAGGTGATGGTATCCAAATCTAAGGTCAATGTTGGAAAAGAACTTGGCACCCTATAGGTGATCAAAAAGATCTTTTATCCTTGGTAAAGGATACTTGTTCTTCACTATCACCTTGTTCAGCTGCCTGTAATCAATACAAAGTCTCATAGTTCCATCCTTCTTCTTTATAAACAAAATAGGTGTGTCCCATGGTGAAACACTTATTGGATTATTATCCTTCTTGAACATAAAAATTAATATTTTTATTAAATAAAACACATCTCATTATATGATTTCTCATGATCACCATATGAATCTCTGAGATCTAAACATTAAGGAAGTTTAGAATTACCTTAATGAATTAACAGGACACAAGAATCTAATCTGACCTGGTCTCTAAAGTCCCCATTCCTGCTTCAGAGTTCTATGCACTTCTCCCACTTCCAGAATTGCTACAAGACCATATTTGAATGTGGGTAACCCTATTTATAGGGTTAATGAGAGATCAAATAAAATCTAAGGGGTGTGGGATCCTTATGGGATTCTTATCCTTAAGCTTATGGGGCCCACCATCCTCAATTGAGTTAAAACTGTAATAAGGAACACAACTATTTATTAATTACAGCCAGACACTCCATTAATTACAACAATCTCTGTGACATGTTGTAATTGAACTCCCAATGACAAGAATAACATTGAGCCATTCCTCACAAACATTTTCACAAATACATCCTTCCACTGTGTAATATCCCTCAATGATCCATATGACAATAAACTAGTCACTGTTAAACCCATTTAGTCATTGGTAAATTATCTCTAGGATTTTAATGCATTAATTGGACATTAAAAACATTTCTTAATTTTTTTTTCAAAATATATTTATTTATTTAATATAATTTTTGAAAAACATTTTATCAAAAACACTGGATCTAGATTTCCATGTCCAATCAATTCATTTTAATCCTAGACTAAATATTTTTCCTTATTATAAGGGTAGTGGATTCCTTGTTGAGAACTTGTGTTCTCTGAAGCATCAAGTCAAATATCCAAACTACCCATGATATCGCCACCAATTAGGCATCACTAGTTGGTTGCTCAAAATAATTAACTTGAATGACTTAGAGAATCACAAGTCCCTAAGGTCAAAGGATTAGTTGTAAGTTATGAACATCATTTACTCTAACAATGAAGTTTTATTAATAGCCTGTTTGGCAGCCACCTGTAATGTAATCATTTTGTTTGAGTTTCTCAAGGCATTTATAGCCATGAGGTGATGATTTGTAATGAACTAATTAAAATTTATACTGATTTGTTAACTACAATTAGAAATGAAATAATTTTAGGTTTCTCTATAAACTGAAATGACTAATGCTATTAAGCATAAATCAGTGCAAATTTGAATGGTTTTATTGCAAAACCATCCCACTGTAGCTACAAAAGCCTGGGAAACTCAAATGAAATGATTACATTTTAGGTGGCTGCCAAACAGAGCCTAAATGTATTCATGATGGATCCCCTTAATGCATTTGAATTATGCATCTACAGGTAAAGCTAGAATTTCACTCCAGTGATTGAGATTACATCACTCCATCAAATGGAAACTCTACACATAGTAGCTTTTTAAGTGATGTGCCCATCATCACCCACAACTATAAGGTTTTAGGCCTACAAGAACTAGATTATCAGATCTCTCCACACATATTCCGTGTGTCTAACATCTTACTATGTTACCTGAGGACCACATATCTCATCTCATAAGATCAAATAATTACCCAATAAAATAAAATTATACACATGTGATGATGGAAGAAAGTACATTACCATAAATGTCAAACAAATAAATACTATAAAAAGTGTTCATGATGACTTTGTTAGGATTCCTATTCTGACAACACTAAGGCAAACAAAACCTCTAACTATCAAATCCTACAATTACATTTTAAGCTCCTTCAATTCAGTTAGCGTCATACGATATGGTGTCATTGAAATAAGTTAAGTGCCTTCCACTAACTCAATTGTAAACTCAATCTTTTTATCTGGTGGTAGGCTCAGAAGATCATCAGGAAGCACATCACTAAAATTTCTAACAACAAATATATCTCATATCTGCACTCCACCCTTCTGGTCATTAATAATAAGCTAGGTACCCTAGCCTACCTTTCTACAACAACCTTTCTTTTCACAGGGTAGAAATGATCTTGGAGAAATTTCATATCCCTTAACTACAAACTCGGGCTGATAGAGGATACTAATGATCACCTCCTTGCTATAACAATCCACCTTAGCATGATGAGTGGATAACCAATCCATGCCTAGGATGACATCAAAGTCCTATAGGTCCAATAAAATCAAGTTGCTAACAACTTAGCTTCCCAATCTTGACTACACATAACTTTTATACAATCTTAGCAATCATAGTCTTGCAAAGTAGAGTGGATATAACTAGATTGTACTCTAATGGTTTTAGTGTAGCATCTATAAGTGTCACAAGTCTAGTATACATTATTGAATGTGTGGATCTATGATCAATAAAGTACTCTAATATCAAGTGAAAATAAACAAAGAATACTTGTCACCACATAATTGGACGCTTCCGCATCCTTTTTAGTAACTGCATAGACTCGCCCTTGAATCTTTGGTCTCGACTTCTCATTAGTAGGCGTGGCCATCTAGTAATTCTTCATCAAATGTTAGTCTCTAATCATGTGACCTGTCTTTCAGCATCTAAAACATGCTCCTAATTTAAGATGGCAAACACCTACATGAAGTTTTACACATCTCGGATAAGCAACCTTGTTTGGCTGTGTAGTAGTCTCAGTCACTACCATCTTGGAGATCTTGGCATTGTTAGAATCCATCCTGAATAGGATGCTTCTTTCCTTGATCTTGAGTATACCAAGGCTCTTCACATTCCCTTTCCACAACCATGGCAATTTCAATAACATCAGTAAAAGTTCTCAATCATAGGGCAGCCATGCGTGCATAGATACATGGGCACAAACCCCTCTAAAATTTTGAGGGCTTGCACTCATCATCTCCAGAAATGTGAGGAGAAAACCTAGCCAACGGCAGGAATTTGGCCTTATACAATAAGACGATCTTGTTGTCAATGTAAAGTGTTGTAAATTCTATGAACTATAAAATACAGAGCAATATATAGACTAAGGCGTGTGTGGAGTCATGTCACAGTCTGAGAGAGTCATAGTCTTAAGATGCAAGAAAAATTACTTCAAGAAGACCTTATGGAAAACTAGTTGGAAGCATACAAGACACCTTGAAGCATTTACAAACTATTTCAAGATCAAAATGGTAAAACAGGTAAGGTATGTTAGTTAAAGGTCTAAGGAAGGGGTTTCAAGACCTATGAACTGTTAGGTATTTGTATTGTCAATGTCTATGCATAAAACAAAGTGTGTATATGTAGTGGTCATGTTGTATAGGACTTTTATATGTAACTTATATATTTATATAAGACATAGAAGAGAGTCCGGGAAAGTTCCAAGAATATGAACACAAAGCTGGAATTACCATGGCAAAGAGACTCAACGATCATGGAAGAATCCCAAGTCTCAAGTGCAAACTACCTCAAGAAAGCAAACACATTAGTTTCCAAGCATAGAAAGGTAAATCAGGTATATGAGACCAAATGGTAGGTGTGTGTGTGTGCTCACGAAACCCCGAGACCATGGTTGACCCTAGGAATCACTTAGAAGATTTAATTAGGGTCTAATTGAAATATAAAAAGAGCCTAATGCTCAAAATAATGAAAAGGGCTCACTGGGGAAGAAGTGCCTATGCTAACTAGTGCTGTCTAGATCAGTAAATTTTGAGGCAACTTCAAATGACTCCCTAGATCACCTCAGTAGGAATTAGACTACAATCCATATATGTATGGAAAGATCTATAAGTGGTGTCTGTGATGGAGATTTGGATCGATCTAGGATCGATCCAAGATTGAACCACTTTGATCCAATTGGTTCGGATTGATCCAAACTTACTTGGATCGATCTAGGATTGAACCACTTTGATCCAATTGGTTCGGATTGATCCAAACTTACTTGGATTGATCCAGGATCAATCCAACAACTCTTGGGTTGCTTATTCTGAGTGTTTTTTTTGCGTTTGGATCGATCCAAAGTAGCAAAAATATTGTATAACGGTCTAAACTTCAAAAATATTGTATAACGGCCTAAACTTCAAAAATCTATTAGCAATTAATGGCCAAGATCATTTGACCATTTGGAGATGTTCTAATCCAATGGATATGCATTATTTTGGTCCATTATATAAGGGTTTGAGCACCCTTTGAGCAACCAATGGTTCTTGCTAAAATCTCATACATTTGAAAGCTTTAATTGTCCATAGATCCTATGAGATAGTGTTTCAATCCTTGGAGAACCATTTGTTATGCTTAAATAGGTAAATCTATACCCAAGACCGTTCTATTGCCACCTCTCCAATCTAGCTAAGGTATATCTTTTGGAGGTAAGCTATAAGGGTTATCTAAAAAGAAACCCAAGAAGAGATAAGTGTGGAATTGTGTGTCACACCTTGCTCAAAGAGGAGTAACACACTAGAGTTGGCTCTACTAGCTTGAAAAGCCACCAAGGAGCATTAGGGAGCAATAATCACATCTAGCTCAAGGAGGAGCAATACCAAATTATGTACAAGGCAACATCAACCTACAAAAAGGTAATCCTTGCCTTTTAACTTTTATTAAAGTTATTTAGACCTCTCCTGTGGAAGACACCGGTAGTGTGTACACAAATCTCTTCTGTCGGAGACACCAAAAGAGTAGACCATAGGTTACTCATGCCAGAGACACTGGGAGAATTGACACTACCACCAGAGACACCGGTAATGTAGACCGAATCTCTTCCGTCGAAGACACCGGAAGAGTAAACCATAGACCACACCCGCTGAAGACACCGGGTGTTGCTTGCTAAGCAAGTAGAATAGGATTTTGTCAATTTTATCCTTGATTGTCTTAGTTTCAATCTTAACAAAATTACATAGCTCGACGGTGAGCTTTTTGAGAGTGGATATAGGCTGTTGTGCCAAACCACCATACATCTTGTGTACACTTGTGACTGCTTGTCTATTTTCTCATTTACATTATCAAGCATCATACAATTGAATTAATCTCTTTGCAAAACAATAGAACATAT
>JAOXJP010196223.1:0-12156 GCA_025762735.1 Platanus orientalis
TGTGTATAAGAGACAGGAGTCACATGAATTGGTCCGAATCAAATGAATCTACTGAGTTAGCAACTTGACTCAGTGAATCATGTATAGTTCGGAGTCAATAGCATGAATTGACTCGTGAGGCTTAGAAGTGGAATCAACTCAGGGAAAACAAGGAGTCAACTCGAGGAGTCAGCAAACTATGGAAATATGACATCATTAGCTAGAAAAATAAAAAATGAACTATTTCCGTAAGGGGAAAAGAGAGAGAAAAAGCAATTAGAGAGAATCTCATATTCGACCAGTCTCAAAAAAAAAAAAATTCTTTCGTTGAGATTATGCTTGTCCAACCATTAGAAACTGGCATCCAAGAATCCCAGGGTCTGCTAGGAGGGAAAAATCTCCTACAAACACAAATACAACCATAAATAAAGAATGCTAGGGGATTTGCCTAAAACCGAAATTCTTTACGCTCTTTTCAAGACTCCCTAAACTATCAGTTTATTGACTAACTAAAGATCAGCATATTCAAAAATTCAGCAATAAGTTTAAATCACGCAAACAAAAAATTCTAACAAAAATGAATTTAATAAATAGATCTGTTCATGGTACTCAGTGTGTAAACCAAACAAGGGGAAGTGGCCATTCAGCCTATCATCCAGATGAATAGAATGCTTCTTTGCAAATAATTGTGGAGGTCTGGGCATCCGCCTATCATGGAAAACAAGAAGAATTAATACTTCTCATGGGATGAGCCTGAGGAAGGGGATCATAAATTATCATGACAGCAGTTATTACAGTACAGAATGGCAACAGAACTCTTATTCGGGAGGACAGTTGGTGCAGTGATATCCCCTTGAAGGTAGCTTCCTCAGCTATCTACAAGATGACGATGGATAAAAAGGCTAAGGTCTCAGACTACATGATCCAATAAGGCAACAAGGTTTTATGGCAACCCATGTTAAAGTGATTGTTGAACAAATGGAAAATAGCTCCTTTCACTAATATGCTTAGTGTCTTTGAGAGATGCCAGGTTACTTAGGCCCAATATGGAAGATTGTAGGATTTAGAAGATGACTATTAGGGGCATGTTCACATTGAAATATTGTTGTGAGATGCACTATGCTAACATTGTTACTACCATCGCATATAGGGAGATTTGGCACCGGCAAATCCCAAGCAAGGTTCAATTCTTTTTGTGAGCAGCAACTCAAAGTAAGACTATTAACAATGGACAACCTCTTCCAAAGGGGTTTTCTGACAAACGTCTGCTCTTTACGCCTCAAAGATGGGGATTGGGGAGCCCATTTCTCACCTGCTCCTATGTTATGAAGATGTAAAATTCCCTTTTGGCAGATTTTATAATGTCATGGATGCTTCCTAGACGGTAAAGTGCCAGCTGGAAGGATGGCATACAACTATACAAGGGCTTTCAGTCAAAGGAAAGCATTCCCATGGGGATAGATTCAAGCAGCTGTATGCTCAGTGCTGGAGTCTGGACCATGGTTGGAGAGAGTAGAACTTTTGATAACTATTCTGGCAGCAAGGAAAGCTAGAGAGAGATTAGTTTTTTGGCCTCTTAATTGTATTCTTTTTTGAGGGTATGAATGTGAGAGCAATAAAAATGGAATGGAGGGAAAACATTGGCCTAAATTGCAATGTGGGCTAACCGCTCTCTTTTCATGTCTTGTAAGTAGATAAGTTGTACATTTCTGTGGCTTTTGCCTCATGAAATAAAGGGATCTTACCTCTTCATTCATATCCAACTTTTTCATCTTTCCTAGAGACTCCTTCTTGACCATAAGCTCATTGAAGGTTTCTTTATTCCAAGTTTTTAGCCTAAATTTGAACACTTTCAGCTTAAAACTAAAAATCCGGATGCCCCTGAAAAACAGCATCCTTCCACACTTGCTCAGCCACCTCAAACAAATCTGCCGATTAAAACCAAATTTCCTCAAATCTAAAAGGCAACAGGCCCCCATTCTCTCTTAGTGATTCCAATAAAATTGGGATGGGATCTCAAGCTGGCCTTGGGAGAGCCTTTTAGACTAAGCCTAGAAACAACTCCACCCAAGCACTGCAGTATAAAAATCAATCGAATCTACTTAACGGTTCCTAAAGATTGGACAATGTAAAATTAGCTCCTTTAAGAAAACAGATTTAGAACTTTCACTTTCCTAAAAAATAAATAAAACCTATTCTAATTGGGAAAAAATAAAGAACCCCAAACTGACTAACAGATATAAATCCCAGAGCAAAAGAAAAGCGCCCAAATTTATATATGTAACCAAATAAACAAATTAAGCCCAAAATGCTCTGAGAAAGTGGAGATTTAGAGATATCAACCCAGCTGCAGTGTATTATTTGACCCTTTAAAGATGATGGAGACGTCAGTTTAGCCTGTTGATGTATTTGAGGGCCTCACCACCAACTACCAAAGTAATCAACAATTAACTTCTAAATATGCAACTCATTATCCCTCCCCATTCAATGTGGGGGCAGAATGCATTCTTGTATCTCATAGCCACCTACAAAATGACTAGAAAATCATCTTCAAAACATCTACTCCAGAATTTCTTTTTTTTTTTTTTTTTTGAAGAAGAAGAAGAAGAAGTGTTTTAAGCAACTTTATTGAAAAATAGAGAGCAACAGAAACAAAGGAGGTTCACCAAGCCAGTGAACATCTCCTCAAGAATTACACCCCCAGCTACCCCTGTTAAAGCATGGATCCATAACCATGCTAAGAAATTGAACTGAAACAAACCAATTAGTAAGACACCAACCATGCCGAATCAACAATGTTTCCTAGCTTTCGAGTCCCCAAGCACTTGTTTAATTTGTTTCTAGAGCACAAACTTAAACCTCTTCAAAAAGTGGACACTTAATCTATTGTTACACTTCCATCAGAACATAAGTCCCCAACGAATGAGGAAAACCACAAAGCCCCAAGCATTGAAGAACAGTGATGCGAGTTGTTTCTTTCGACATCAAAGAGTAAACTAAATGCTTCCCCATTGAATATCCATTAGTAAGATTTGAGATTCTTACCTTGTGTATGGAAAAGAAGCAACCATCCTGTTTTCCTTTTCTTCTTGGTAAATTCATTACCATGCAAAAAAAAAGTATCCTTTTAGTACAAAGATCCACTAGCACCATATCAGTCTTAAACTAATAAGTATCCTTGAGATGTGTTGCTTTTCCATTCTGCCACCGATAGAATTTAAAATCTACAAGGTTCTAAATTTTGAAAAAAAAAATTTGTGACTTCCTTCCATCCTAATTATCGAGACTTCAAAATTTTAACCAATATAGCTCATACAAACTTTAAAGTTTTGACTAACTTCCACACTCCTTTTTAATTTCGACCAATACCAAAACTGATGCCAACACCAAAATTTAAGTCCTTGATCAACAACCATGTACCAGAACCATCAAACTATAACTTAAATTCTTATCGCATCTCTCACAAAAATCTCTATCCTTCTCATTGCAAGCACTGGCAATTCTACTCTTTCAGCTTAGTTTTCTTATAAAAACTGACATCAGGTTTGTCTCGTTTGTTAAACAAGCCTGAGCTGAGCTTCACTAAGCTCGGCTCGGCTGGCTAAAAATTTAGTTTATTAATTTTTAATATATATATATAATATGTGAAAATAGTAATGTTTAAAAAATATTTGGCTTAATGGACCATTAAGGTTTTTTTCTGGCTGGTGAGCTGAGCCGTGCCTGCTTTCAAGAGCCCAAGCTCGGTAACTCAGGCTCGTCATGAGCCTGAGCCGAGTCTGAGCTTTGCCTTCATGTGACGAGCCTGAGCTGAGCTGTGCAAAGCTTGGCTCAGCTAGGCTCGTTGCCACACCTGCTTCACATTCATAAAAAAATACTCGGCATCCCATACTTTAGCCCCTCTGAGTTCCAACTTATAATTAAACAGACAATGAAAGCTTAGTCTTCTCATGTCATAACAAACAACAAATGAGGCAACATGGCAAATATATATGATTCCCAAATCTGGTGCCATGTTAGTTGAGTTAATTATACACAATAAGGTGGGGGATTTTAAGGTCTAGATTAGGGATGAACCTTTGCAACAGGATGTTTACATACCTAGTTAATGGATCAAGGCAGTCCTAGTTCTTATCCAACTAATCTAAGACATAAAGGTATCATTAACACATTTCTGAAGATAGTCAAGGCTTCCCAACTAACTGTGCAAGGGATCATGGCCAAGCTAAAAAACCAGACCCAACTCCTGCCTTTTAACAAGGTTGCACTCCCCAGTAGAGACAAATGAACCTCTCATAATACTTTTGCCCCATTATGGTCAGGTATTCAAACCTTGTCAAAACCTGAAATCAACTTCTTTGAGTTAAACTCAATTCTCTAATTTCCAAGTCAAGAAGACAAGAAAAACCACCCACAAATCCAAGGGGTTCTCTCTTGAGAAAAACTCACTGATCTTGTGGTTTTTGATATAAGGACCCAAGTTGTTCTCTCTTAAAGAAAACATGTCAGTCCAAGTATCTTCCATGGATCCTAATAATGTTGTCAACTGATCTCACAATAAAAAAGAAGGATAGAATATTTCGCAGCTCCTTTAATGGCTATCATCCTCATTCTCTGAAGCTTCTTGCAGTCTTTGGAACTCTACACAAGTGTGTTTCATCCCTTTAAAAGGGATGATTCTCTATCCTTCGAGAGCTCCTCCATGAGTTCTTCTTTAGATTTTGAGAGCTCTCACGTCTCTTCTCTGTGTCTCCCTTCTCAGCGAGACAAGCCCTCTCACAAGCTTCCTTTACAATAGGAGAGATGATGGACTTTATCCTATCCATCTCTTCTTATGTCACTCAGGTCGTATCCGCTTTTATCAAGCGGATTTGGTCCAGGCTCAATGGATCAACCTGTGTCCTAGGTGGGGCTAAGAAGCCATTGAGCTTGAGCTGTACGGCCTGTCAAGGGCCATAGTCATTCAGCCCATTCTAAGTCATAGCCATTCTGCCAGCCCAAGCGTAGTCGACAATTCTGCAAGCATCAGGATTATTAAAGACCCATGCTCGCAGGCCCTACCGGAAGGCATGGTTTCAATTGTCTAGAAATGTTATATATGACGACAGATGTTTATGTCTACCAGGACCAACACAAAACATAAACTATATTATAAAACTTCAACTTTTTGGTCGACATGATGTAGAAATTTGAACAAAGGATCTCAAAGGACCTGGGGTTTTTGCTACTACGGAAAGAGCTCAAGGACAACCACATAGGGCATCATTTGATTCCGATTTGTGCGAGAAGGTGCTTGTGTCTCTAAACAATGCCAAGGATGCAAGGAAAGACGTGCAATTCCAGGAGTCTTTGTGGACTAAAACCTCGATTGTGTTCCTTTTCTAGAGGATCTAATGAATGGGCGGTTGGTTTATTAAGATTATAAAGTGGAAGCTGGAACGCAAAAACTTCTTCGTTGTCATTCTGGGTGATGTTGATGCTCTGGGTTGGAGCAACTTTGCCCTAGTTCTCTGGCAGATGTTGGACTTTAAAAGAAAGGTTTTGAATCCTCCTACCGGGTTCAAGGAAGCTCAGGTGATTGCCTCGCATTCCAAAACATTGTGGTGGAGGGTGTTGAGATGATTTTAAGAGGTAGGTGGGATCTTGCATTGGTTTGTGATGTGTGGGGAACTAAGGCAGACTGGTAGCACAGGTGGTGAAAAGGGAGGTTTCTGATGGTCTTGATCTCGCTCCGGTGGGTTGACCGTTGAATCGTGCTCTATGGTTCTCCTGTTCTATGGCAAGAAGGGAAAGATTATTAGGTTATAGTCTGATTGATTTTGGCAGGGGGGTTCTCATTTTTTGAAGATGGTCGTTGAACATGGTGTCCTTGCCCCCTGACGCCCTAAATGGAGAGCAGTGGGTTAAGGTATAGGGCCTCCCACCTAATCTATGGTCCTCGAAGATTTTTAAACAGGTCGAAGACATGTGCGGAGGGCTTCGGGTGGTTAACATCCAAACGAGAAACCAGATGGATGTGGCTTCTATGAGAATTAAGATCGTTGGACGGGACCTTTGTCTCATCCCAAGGGTTGTGAGCGTGGAGGTGAATGGAACGAAGTTCCCTTTGGTTGTGGAAACTAAAATGTTTTTGGTAATGCTAGGCACTCCTTGCGGTCCCAAGGTTGAAGACGACGAGTGTTTTGACACTATGCCCCTAGTCGTTGGATTCCTAATGATCCCCCTTCTAAAGTGGGTGATCATGGTAGGGTTGCATCTACCAATTCCGAGAACCATGGGATCAGGTCTCTTATAATTGGGCGGGATATTCGAAATTCAAGTTTTAAAGTGGGGGGTCTAACTGGTGGTCTACAGGATAGTGGGCCTAAGCCTATAGGGATTGGTTGTGTGGCTGTTGGGCCAGTCTCGACTATGAAATGGGTTCCTAAAAAGGCCAAGATCATGGCAATTGGATCAAGCTGGAAGGATGACCTGTATGGACCTGGGCTTGAACAGTCGAGCGCCAACCATATTGGTTCAAACCAGTTGAAGTCTTTATGCCCTGTTGGGATTTCCCGATTTGGAGAGGGATCGAGAACTTCAAGGACTGGTGATAAGGGCGATGTTGAGGCGATGAAGGAAATCGTGGGTGTTGTGAAGGATGGGCTGCTAGATGAGATCGACCTTATCTTTGACCAAGTGTGGTTTTTGCTGAGATGTAAATCTTTTAATGGTAAAACAACAGGGGCCATGGTGGTGGATTCCAGTGAGTCGATGCAGAGATGGTCAACTGGATCTGTCGATCGTGATGAGTGAAGGGGTTCGCCTAAGTTCACAAATCCTAATTCCTCGGCTTATAGGAGCGAAGGCTAGGGAGAATGCAATGGATGCGCCTCCTCAACGCCAATTTTAGGGAATGGAGGTCAGTCGACAGGGGGCAATTGGTTTGAAGAGGAGGCGAAAGGGTGGTTTGGTGATGACAAGACGACACTGTATGCAGATGGGATTGTCTTTCCTACTCTGCAAGGGGAACATTCTGCAAGGCGTCTTGAGGCTCGGCTTGCGGGCAATGTGTTGTTGTCCCCTGAACCTTAAGAAAATGAGTACTTGTCCCAAGATGGTAACGGAGATGATGAAGCTTGGCAAAAGGAAATCCTTGACTCCTATCAGCAGGGGTTTGTTAAATTGGTAGAATATTTGTGGTCTAATGATTCGGATCCTTCCGGTGAGTGTGAAGCTGCTCAGAGCATGTCGGTGGAGGTTGTAAAAAGAACTGTCAACGAGGCAGAAGCCAATCCTTGTCACATATCCCCAAGTATGAAATATCAAATTCCTTCCAATTCCTATGTTCCTGTCGATGTCCTTGTGTCTTTGCCCCATTGTTATGCAAGTCCTGTCCTTATGCATCCTCTTGACAAGCTTAGATTGATGGAATGCCATGTGCCAGATAGTGGGGGTGACTGGGAGGAGCGTAGTGAAGGGGAGGTGTGGGATGAGAATGAAAGGTAAGATGAAATGGATCGATTCATTAGGGAGATAGGTTTCACGATAAGTGACGGTAATGGAAATGAGGTGAAACTCTCGAAATACCGTAAATTATCTAGAGAGCATGGCCAAGGCAAGATAGTTGACAAGAGGCTGAGGAAGTTGGAATGGGCTATGAAGTATGGCGAGGTGCATGATGGTGTGGAGATGCCTAAGAGGTTAGGGAGGGGGATCGCTTCGAAGGTTAATCTATGAAGCTAATGTTTTGGAATGTTTGGGGGCTAGGCGGGTATATTAAGAGGAGAAGGGTTTGGGGTATGATTTTGCATAGTAGACCGAATGTTGTGATCCAAGAAACTAAAAAAGAGGTCTCCAAAGAATTGATTAGGTGGTCTATGGGGGGTGAACTGTCGAAGTGGTGTGCATTGCTTGTGCGTGGGACAACTGGTGGTATTGTGTGTGATTGGAACCCAGTGTGTGTAAGCAGGTTGGATGAGATTGTGGTCAACTTCTCAGTCTCAGTTATCTTTAAGGACCTTAGTATTGGCAGTGATCGGATGTTTACTGGGGTGTATGACCCTACTTCGTCGTCCAACAGAGAGGAGTTTTAGGTTGAGTTGCAGAGCTTTGAGAAACAACTGGCATGGGCCGTGGGTGGTTGGTGGTGATTTCAACGTAATCAGGTTCGTTCATGAGAAGAAAATTGGTGGCTGGATTACTCATAAGATGTGAGAGTTCGATGATTTTGTCAGGAGTGACAGGTTGCGTGATTCCCCTCTGAGCAATGCTAAATATACTTGGATGAAGGGGCAGAATGTTCCAGTGTTGAGTAGACTGGATAGATTCCTTGTTTCAGGTGATTAAGAGGATACCTATCAGTTTTATTTTCAAGAAGTGTTGCCCAAGGTTACTTTTGACCACTGGCCTGTAATTTTGCACAACATTGTTTATAGTTTTGGTCCCAAGCCGTTTAGATTCGAGAATATGTGGACAATCCATCATACCTTCAAGGATTTGGTTCATTATTGGTGGATTGAACATGAAGTTAGGGGTTGAGGTGGATTTCGATTCATGAAAAAATTAGGGTTTATTAAAGGGAAGCTTCGAAAGTGGAATAGATCTACCTTTGGTAATCTAAGGGTCAATAAGGATAAGTTACTTTCAGAACTTCAGCACATTGACTCTTTGTTGGAGTATGACGACATCAGGCCGGAGGATTTGAGCTACAAAAGAAAAGATGTGATGGTAGACTTGGAGAGAAATGTGAATGCCAAGGAATTGTTTTGGCGCCAAAAGTCTTGGTTGAAAGAAGGGGATGGGAATTCAAGTTTCTTTCATATGGTGGTCAATGGTATAAGAAGAAAAAATATTATTTCTAACCTTATGATAAGAGAGGAGGAGGTGAACAATTTTAAAGATATTGCCAAGGAGACTCTATCTTTTTATGAAAACCTTTATAAGAAATATTGAGGTGTGAGTATTGAGGTGTGAAACCTGTTATTGAAAACTTGTTCAAGTCTCATATCCCGGTTGATCTTGTGGCGGAGATGGAATCTCCATTTAGGGAAGAAGAAGTCAAGGAGGCGGTGTTTAGGATGGATGGGGCAAGATCGTCAAAACCTAATGGTTTCTCTCTTGTCTTTCAAACCTATTGGGAAACAATTAAAGACGATCTTATGAAGGTTTTTGTGGAGAGAGGGGGAAATGAACAAAGCCATGAAATCAACTTTAACTGTTCTTATCCCCAAAAAAGATGGAGCTGGGGAGTTGGGGGACAAGCAGCCTATAAGTTTGATAACTAGCCTTTATAAGATTATCTCTAAAGTGTTGTTGATTCGGTTGAGAGAAGTCTTGGGGTGAGTAGTCTCTTCTACCCAAAGTGCTTTCTTTCAAGGCCGGCAAATTTTGGATAGTATCCAAATTGCAAATGAGTGTGTGGATGTGAAAAGGCGTAAGAAGGAGAAAGGGTTGAGTGGTTTGTAAACTTGACATAGTGAAGGGGTATGACAGTTAACCGGGATTTCCTGTTTTGGGTTTTGAGAAAGAAAAGCTTTGGGGAGAGATGGATATCTTGGATGGAAGGTTGTGTGGTGCACTTTTTTCTTTATTCCGGTTAATGGGACATCAAAAGGCTTCTTCAAATCCTCTAGAGGCCTTAGACAAGGAAACCTTTTTATCTCCACTTCTTTTTACTCTTGTTGCATATGGGTAGAACTCAATTTTAAGAAGGGTTGAGCAGAAGCTGATGGTGGAAGGTTGTGTGATTGACGACGATAGGATTATGTTGTCCCATTTGCAGTTTGCAGTTTGCGGATGATACCATCTTCTTTCTTAAGGCAGACATGGATAATATAAAAAATGCAAAGAGGTGCCTTAAGGTATTTGAAGTGATTCCAGGTCTCAAAGTGAATTTGTTGAAATCTTGTATGGTTGGCATTAACATTGTAGATGGTGTGGTTAGAAACCTAGTGGAGGTGATGGGTTGTAGGGTGGGTAACATGCCGTTACAATACTTGGGCATGCCTCTTGGTGGAAATCCCAAAGCAATTTCTTTTTGGGATCCGGTGGTGGAAAAAGTTGCAAGGAAGTTATTTTGGTAGAAAAGATCCTACATATGTTTTGAATGCAGAATTACTTTAAATAAGGCGGTTTTATCTAATATCCCGGTCTACTATGTGTCTATGCTTAAAATGCCTTGTAAGGTGGTGAGCACAATTGAGAAATGTCATAGAGACTTTCAGTGGGAGAGGGGGAGGTTAAAAGAAGGATCATTTAGTGAAGTGGGAAATAATTGTAAAGTCAAGGAACAACGAAGCCTGGGTGTGGGGAGGATTAAGGAGAGAAACATGGCGTTGTTGGGTAAGTGGCTCTAGCGGTTCTCCTCTAAACAGGGGAACTTATGGCATTTCATCATTCTAAGCAGATATGGATATGATACAAACGGGTGGAAATGCAATCAACACATTTCTTCATCCATTTATTTATGTTGGAGAAACATCATTCAGGTTGGTCCTCTTTTCTACCATCATACCTGTTTCCTTATGGGGGACAGAACTTAAATTCATTTCTAGAAAGACCTCTGGTGGAGTAATTTAACTCTTTAGTTCACTTACCCTTGATCGTTTCACACTGTTTCCCAAAAAAATGCTAAGGTAGCAAACATCCTCTTCCTTAATAAGAACGGATTATCTTGGAACCTTGATTTTGTTCGAGATTCTTATGAATGAGAGGTGCCCCTTATTGGAAATTTCACTGATGACCTTCATTTAGTCTATATTTCACATGGGGAGAAGGACTTGCGTATTTGATCTCCTTCCTCACATGGCTTATTTTCTTCCAAATATTTTTTGTCTGTTTTATCTGGGGACGTCTCAAATCCTTCGTCATTCCCAATTAACAAGGTTTGGGGTTCTGCTTCGCCTCCCCGAGTTACGACTTTTTACTGGGTGGTGATCTTGGGGAAACAAAACACTATGGATGTGCTTCAACGAAGACGTCTATTTATGGCTATCTCTCCTTCAATTTGCCCTCTATGCAGGAATGAGGGGGAATATGAAAATCATTTATTTTTACACTATGAGTTCTCTAGCAAAATGTAGAGTTTCTTTCAATATTCTCTTTTTTCGCATTTTGTCATGCCAGAAAAAGTTCAGGGAAGAGGGGTATCGTGAAGGGGGGGGGAGAGGGAAAATGTTTATTCATATGCTTTTGCAGGGAATTTTGTCGAGTTTGTGGAAAGAAAGAAACAAAAGGGTTGAGGATAAGAGGAGGACATTTTGGTTGGTTATCGATTCAATTATTTGTAAGGCTTCTTGGGTTTTGGTGAAAGATGAGTTCAAAAGTTGTAATCTTAATGAAATGGTGCGGGACTGGATTTTATGCATTTCAATTTCACCGTGTAGGAACCCTCCTTTTGTTTTGGAATGGGCACCTCTCCCGAAAGGAAAAGTTAAGATCAATTTTGATGGATCCTCGTTTGGGAATCTGGGGCTGGCTAGCTATGGGTGTTTGATGCGTTACCATCAAGGTCATAATCATTTTGTCAAAAGGTGGTCCTATAGGTTACTGTGATGCGATTCAGGTTAGGCTCATGGGTCTACTTGTGGGCTTGAGGATGTTGAAGATAAAGGTTTTTATTATTGCATTGTTGAAGGTGACCCCAAGACTGTGATAAGCTAGGGGAGGGGAGAGAGCGAGGGCTCATGGAGATTGCGTCACTTTATTAGTGAGATTAAAGTCCCTACTCTTCACCTCAAGGCCTCGCTTCAGCATGTTCCTAGGTCGATTAATTCATTAGCTAATCAGTTAGCTAAGTGGAGTGTTGAGCAGGGGAAGGAGTTTTGTGGGGATTCCTTCCTAAATTGTTAATTTAATTTATTGTTTCTTTTGATTGTGCCTTTGGCTTGCAGCGTCGTGCTGCTTTGTATTCTATTTTTTTCCTCTTTTTGATACAGTTGTTATTCATTAAAAAAAATATATCAACATGTCAAACGAATATTCCCCTTTCATAATGTACTATTGCATTTTTATTTTTATTTTTTTAGAGGTAAAGAGATCATTTATTAAGATAAGAGAAAATGGAATAACATACAAATATAGAAATCACCGCGAAAGTGATAAGCATGTGAGAGAATAAAAGTAGAAAGCCTACAATACAATTAGACCGCAATAATATTACTACAAGAACTCCTCACGCCATATTGCACTACATTC
>JAOXJP010196234.1:0-12156 GCA_025762735.1 Platanus orientalis
CTCTCTCTCTCTCTCTCTCTCTCTCTCTCTCTCTCTCTCTCTCTCTCTCTCTCTCTCTCTCTCTCTCTCTCTATATAGATATATATATATATATATATATAGGCACAAATGCATGTGCAGCAAAAAAAGAAAGATGTTCTCCTTGTAATGCAGACTTGAAGTAGGAAGAGCTTCATTTAAATAAAAAAACCGAGCTATATTGATCTCTCAATAACAATCAACAACATGAAAGTTCAACTTTCCAAAAGGGAAAAAAATTGAAGCGTCCCACAGTTCAAACTAAGGCAGGTGAATACATAAAAATGCACCTCAAGTTCCATATGTGGTTAAAAAAAAAATTGCCTGCAGATGTGCAGGACTAACTAGGACTTAGATGGATGCAGTCTTTTGTGCCTGTTTGGAGTCACTTAGACCACTATGAAGACCAAACTCCATCCAATGGGCATATGAAGTCCATTGCAAGACAATTTAAATACATTTCTTGCACAAAGAAAGAAAAGGATGACGAAATCACATAGAAAAATATACCTAATAATGGCTTTGCAGCCAATGCAACTGAGCTGCTTTTTAGCAAATTTCATTATACCGCTGTTTGCAGGAGTAGAAATGTAAACAGATCTTGTGTGACTGCCATGGAAAAGTTCCTTGTTCGCATTCTTTAGAATGGGCTCAAATATTCTCAGAAGTGGCTGCAGCAAAGATAATACTTAAAAAGCCAAATAAAACAAGGAAAATAGTCCAGTAAATCTAACATAACAAATACTGAACTAACCTTGCTAATTTGATTTTCAAGGTAGTATTGAGGGTCAATTGGAATGTTATTCTCTAGCACATATATGGGATCCTCTGACCTTTCATAAGCCTGTTTGTCATCAATCAGTAAATTTGACTAGCAAAACAGCAAATAAAGACATTATTCACCTCCCAAACAGCATCTAACAGATTACCTTGGCACCTTTTGCAGCTTTAATAATGACATATGGCACACGATCCCCGACATTTGGAGCAGTGGCAGCATCTCGCTAATTCATCACAATATACGAAGAACTCAAAAATATGAGTTAAATCATGTAAATTGAAGCAACAACAGATTAATGACATCTGAATTCATAAAGTATGTAGACATATATTTTCATTGAAAGCTTCCTAGAACCTGGCAAGTTTACAGATGACAGATATTTCTCAGACATAAAAGCAGTAATATTGCAAGTTTTCAGGCAAGCATGCAACTATATAATGTCAATTTAGCAGGAATTAACCCTTCCATTCCCAGTCCAGTAACCAACTTCAGTTAGTTCACTCATCTGGTGGATAATTAACCAACTCTAAAACCAGATATTATAGAGGCACATAGCAAGATGACTTCATTTTTTCAAAGTTTTGCCATGTCGGACCATGGTATCAAATGTCTCAAAATGTCTTATATGTCTCCCGACATAAGACATATGTGCATGTCTACCAAGACCAACATGAAATAGTACCTACACTAACACAAAACATTAACTACATTATAAAACTTCAATTTTCCGTCGACGTGATGTACAAGGTTGGCATGTTATTCCTCTTTCATAGTGTATTGTTGCCAAATTGTGTTGTTATACTAAAAAATCATATGAAAAATGATAAATTCCAAAGAATATAAAAGAAGAATTATCCAATATATGATGTAGCACAATAGAGATGATACCAAGGTTGATGTAGAATGATAGCAGGAATAAAGTTAAAGAACCAAAAGTTGAACTTTAAGCACACTTTAACTAATCAAGATTTAATGGAAATGGAAAAAGAAACTTGAGAAGAGGGGGTTATAAGAATTGAAACAATAAAAAATAGAGAAAAGATAAATAAGAAACCCAAAAGGGCAATTCTATAATTTCTTGACAGACTCGTTACCAAAATACCCCCATGCGTCAGAAAAATCTGAAAATTTGCAAGGTGATTCTAACCTCAATAAGGAATATGTGTACCAAATTTCAAGTAATTCCGACAAGTCTAGTTATATAAAATTATATAAGCTTTCAGACTGTAGAATCTTAAAACTCAAGAAACCAGAAAATTAGAGGTAGAAGATGGATCAAAAACTATATGAAATCAAAGAAACTTCAAAAAACTTGTATGGATGATAAGTAGATTGATTAAGGAACATAACCTTAAAATAAAAATCAAGAAAAGACAAGAGTAAAAAGGCGATCTATATGGTTCAAGAAACACCAAGATTCAAATTCTTGAATCGAAGAACAACCAAAGATAAAAAATAATAATAATAAAGAAAGAAATAAAAGAAAATGACAAGATGAGAATGATAAGAAAAATATAGGGAGAATACCTTATGAGGAAATCACCAACCTCATGTTCCTTGGAAATCACCAACCAAGGTCTCCAATCTTGGCACCATAGCTTGGAGAAGAAAGAATTATTCTCATTCATGTATAGAGAAAACAAAGACTTTTTTTTTAATTAATCAACTTCATTCATTCATAAAATTGTGGATTACAACATATACATATAGACTTTCATGCCAATCTTTTCAAGTGATACCCTCTCGATATTTTGGCCATAACTTTCCCAAATCACATCAGATTCTTAAGATCTTAGTCGCATTGAAAAGGTAACTGAATAACAAATGACACCAAAATCAACCCAAATGGATGAGTTTTGACACTCCAAAATATGGCCTAAAAAGAAAAAATGAGACTATAACTTTGATTTAAAGACTCCTAATTTACATAAGGACTCTACAATAAACTCAACACATATATAAAAGATAAGACTAAAGATAATCTTAACATAAAATCTAATAAAAGACTAATTAAATCAGCTCCAAGATACTCCATATGTCCCCCACTTGGTTGTTACAAAGATCACACGTGTGGGTCCCATCCACATGTCACGTGGACCCCACCTTAGCTTAGATGTCCACATCATATATATAAAAGGAAGGAGAGGAAGAAGGAGAAAAAGAAGAAGAAAAATAAAGGAGAATCTACTTATTCTTTTACGATTTACAATTAGATTATAATATGTTTGTCAACCATTTGGTACCAATATCAAAATAAATGCATAAGTATTTATTAAGAATATTAAAATACAAGTGCATTAAAATAAGTGATCATTCCTAATGAGTCTATTTGTTCTCTTATGCTTATGTAGTTAAATTAGAATATGTTTCCTAAGTTTCTATAATTTTTCCAATATTTCTTTCTGACATTTCCGATATTTCTTATTTTGGCCCGACCGACATTTCCACTTACACCAACTTCTAAACCTAGTGACTAACACCCTATATAGATGTCAAACATTGATTACCAAAACTTCTATTTTCTACAAAAAAAATTCACAACAAATGCTGTGTCAAACACCTTGTACTCATATTGGGCATCAACACCCATATCAATGTCCTTGTTGCCAAGATTTAAGAGTAGATTCTTTACTTATATCCCTCAAAAGAATATTCTTTATTCATGATAACCAAGCACCTATAGGAAGTTGGAGGCGGACCTTTACACACAATATGAGCTCTCAACCAAATGGATCAAGCCTCTAAGTTTCACATGTGAAGAAATCTGGAGGACAATTTTTACGGATGTTAAGAAGAATGGCCTCAACCATCAATCAGAGGTTCACAGAACGCTTGAGTTTCTCAAGCCCAAATTCATAGCTTGAAAAATCAATCTACATGCTTTCAAAAAGGTTTGAGGGGTATTTTTAACAAAGCATCTAATACTCTTCAGATTTGTGAACGGGGGTGCATGGTATCAACTCCACGTCAGGCCTTTTGATATGGGTCCATTTCTTTCAGACTTGTCACACTTAAAAGAGTATGAAAATGTTACAAGTCATCATTGATAAAATGCAACTTCTTATTCAATAGAGGAATACAAAGGTAGATAACTCAAAGTCAAAGATTGGAGTACAAGCAGAAGGGATACAGAGTGTGGCCAAAAAGACTAAGGTTGCAGTACCTAACAATGAGCTATAATTTGTGGAAAAAAAAAATACGAGTTAGAAGTTCAGGAAAGTGAAGCCAATATTACAGATGAAGACAATAGTGTGGAAGAGATCGAGATGAGTATTAATGAGCTAGCAAAGTCCACAGATGAGTACCTTTTTGTTGTCCCAATTTGTGACCCGCTACTTGGCAAGGTTCTAACTCCAGTTCAGAGTGAGATTCAGACTCTCTTTGCAAACACTTCAGTCCAAGAGTATGGAGATTTCAGACATTGTTGCCATAGCTTGTGACCAGTCATCTGACGATGTTCCAGTTCCAAATCCGAGTGAGATTCAACCTCTCATCACTGATATGCCAGTTCCTGACTCTGTGATGTGACTCCTAAGATTATTGTGCCAATTCATATTCAATAGGAAGAGTATTTAAAGTATTTCCATTATCGGTTGTTTATCAGGAGGCAGTTATTTACTCTAAGGTCTACCTCATATCACACTTGCAAGAGGATGGGTCTACATCACAACTTGATTATTGGAGGCTATGGTGCGTGGTTGATCAATGCAAGTTCTCCAAGTATGATGATTATTTCCCTCTACAAAACTCGAGGTTAAGTTTTTTCGAAGGGGGGATTTGATGAAGACATGAAAACAAGATGGGGCCCACACATGGCCTTAGTGGGGTCCACACATTAAGACACACAAGAAGGCACATTGAGGAACACATGATTGAGTATTTGAGTTATTTTATTCTTTCACTTAATAGTTTGAGTTATTAAAGTCTAGGACATGGGGGTCATTTTAACTGTTGTTTTTTGGGTATTTGTGTAATAAGGCATTATTATCAATGGTATTTTAATAATTTTAAAGAGTTAACAAGTCAAAGTGGGAGTCTTTAAGAGTGCTAAACGAAATCCTTTGGAAGGGCCTGATTTTGACACTTTTTGCTTTTAGAAAATCAATGTTTTAGTGGTTTTGAGATTATGAAAGTCATAAGTGGCAAATAAGCTAGTAGTTTAGGAGTTTCTAAGTTGATTTCTTACTATTTTTATAAGTTTGTGAGCCTATATATGGGCAGCACGTTTTTGTACTTGGGATGACGGAATTAATAAAATTTTAGGTTGGTTTCTTGCTCTCTATGAATGAAACTCTTCTTCTTCAAGCTTGAAAAGTCTTCAAGTCCTCGGTGCCTAAGGCTTGGCTTGGTTGGTGATTTCCAAGTTGTGAATTGGTGATTTCTAAGTTGTGAGTTAGTGATTTCTCCTTCTTCTTCATTTATTTTTCTTCTTCTTCCTCTCCTAGTTTACTGTCTTCTTGTTCTTCTTCTTGCTGCCCACGGTCCACACACACGCCTTTTCATCATTCCCTTCAGCCCACAGTTTCCCTACACCATCCGATCACCCATCATCCCTTTCCCTTGCATTCCCTTTAATTAAAACCACTCCCCATACTCATCTTCACCAATCAGTCAGTCCCAAAACCCTTTACAAACCCAGAAAATATTTCAAGAACCCATAGAAACCCATGTAACTTCATCCCTCACATCCTACCCGTTTCCCATAGCTGCCGGCCACCTAGATCTTTTCCCCACATCATTCTTTCAACTCCAATGGCCGACCCCAAATAGTTGGGATAAGGCTGTTTGTTGTTGTTGTATTCTTTCAACACCAATATCAACCCTACCATCTTATAACCTGCTGCCCCTTTAGAACCCACTAAAACCCATTAAAACCATTCTTGAAAACCAAGAATCTCTGTCCAGATTTTTCAGCAGACCTATTCTGGATTTTATTTGTGATTTTATATGAATACTGGTATACCACACCATGGAGCAGGCCTAAGTTCTTCAACAAAGTAGTTTTGGATCTTCAAAATCCAATCCCAAGTATTTAACCTGTACGGCCAAACAGATTCATAAATCCTTATCTTTATTACTTGGCTAGGCAAAGGATTAGATGGTTCAAATAAGTGGACCATGGAAGGGACTCTTTGAGATGAGAGTTGATTTAAATCAGGGGAAATAGGGTTTTAAATTTCTGTTGTGTATTTTTTGGGATACTTCAAGTGTATGATCAAAGGTTTAAGAGAAACTTTCTAGCTTGTGCTACATCAGTTTTCACTTACTACAAAAGAAGGGGAGAAAGGGGGAGAATCAAACAGATAACCAAAAAAACAGACCTCTTCCGATCCTCACAAGATCCACATCAGGAATGGAAACATTGACCAAGTTATTACAAACTTGCAAATTATCACGACAAAGTTCCACAAGACCAAGACCAAAGTAGAAGTCCAAAGATTACTACTACAATCTAATAATAAGTGTGGCAACCTCATCATTAACCCATGCACCTCAAGCTAAGTCCAATTGAGCCTTTCAGCAATTTCTTGAGAAACGTACATCATTGAGTTAGGTAATAATATTGCACTCCCTAAAGAAATCATAGAAAACAACCATAAGTGTATTCTCCACCTTAATCACTCATAAGTCCTAGACAGATAGCATTGTATTTGTAGCTTACAAAAACATCTAACAGATCTAACTTCTTCTATCCAACATCCTTTTGGTAATGAACATGTACCATACGAAAAGGTCAATGAAGAAAAAAAATTATCCAGTACCCCCTTCACTTCACCGATTGAGAACCATCAAATATCAAAGTGAATATAACCTAGAGGAGAGCATTTGGAAGACCATCTTTACCCAATGACAACACATTTTTCAGTAAGCAAGACTGGCATCATTCAACTTCTTTACATCACAAGTCAGCAACCAAGCTTTCATTCCCAAAATATGTGCCCCCACCTACTTTCATAATTGTGATGATCTTGCTCCAAGTATCATATGAGATAAGAGACTGGTCCACATATGTAACATAACAAGAGCTTTAATACTTGTAATCAGTTTAGGAATCTTAAAAGATACTGCATTGGCTTCAGCAACAAAACACAACCACAACAGTTACTGAAACAGGATATTTTAATAAAATTTAAAAAAAAAAAAAAAAAAGCCTTGACGTTGGAAAGGAGGTTCATATGCATCATTGGTCAAACGAGGGAATCCTAAAGATTTGCACCTAAGTGACTAGACAGTGGAGCAGGAGTGGCAGAGCAGGAACATCAAACTTAAATACCACAAAAGGTTTAAGGTGTCTCTAGGATGACCCAACAGGTGTGCTAGTTGAGTCACCTAGCAAAGGCTCTAGGAGACCCACTAACCTTCCACACATGCACACACACACACACAAACTATTTACAACTTAATCTCATCTAAGCATTTTTATACTAAAAAAATAATACCTATGAGATTTTTTTTCCTTGCTTGTGAATATTAATGGTTATTTCCAATGAAATATATAAATAGAAAAATGGAAGTCACACAGCACAGGATTTAGTCTGATTTGGTTCATATATTCTCAGATAATCACTACATTAACCCCGATATAAAATTCTATAAATCTGTTGGTTATTTATTTTTATCACTATTTAGGTTGAACACAAAACAATTTATTGCACTGCAGGTTTAGAAAAATTAGTAACTTAAAAAACAAATCAATTGTTGCAACAAAATGAAAATTAAAGTAATACGTATTAGAAAGAGAGGGTAGCATGTGTTCACATTTCATGTAATTTTTTATAAGACATTCCATTGAACTAAGAGAAACAAGGGCATGGATAATTTTATTTAAGATAGAAAAATCCCACAGCAGAGAGATAAAAGATCAAACTACCAACAGCATATTTAAGTACTTATTCCATATGCATCACACAGATATGCATTGATCCCAATAAATAGCAGTGTTTTAATGTTCAATGGGCTTTATGTGCACCATGCTCCATGTTTTTCCGAGCGGGGGGTTTTGGTGTGATCATGCTTCCAATGCAAGAAATTGTGCTCCAACATCAGGAGCACAACCGAACTACTTGATTGCTCACTAAGATCAGTGCACCTTAACAGGATGGTGTCATCTTAGTTCATTCAATTGTTCACTAACAACATAAGCAAACAACCAAGTTTTATAAAGTCATCACAAATCTCCCCAGGACACATATTAAGCAAAGAACAAGCTGTTCCTAACCTCAAAAGTCTCAGCATACGTACTCTAGAGTTGCTTAGGGGGTCATCTTAAAAGTGCTCATGAAACATGAATAGAAAGGACATCATCACAATTAATTTGACAACTAATTAGTCCTAATACATCAATTCTACTCATCTATTATTGATGACAGATTAAAGCTCTGCGACCGAAACTTAATGTTGGAGAGCAGCTCTAATATCAGTAACTCATATCAAACCGGAGCTCCCACACCCAACAACAAAAAAAGAAAGAAAGAAAGATGCAAGACAGTTCAACAAACACAATAATAATAATAATAATAATAATAATAATAGATAATAAATAAAGGAATAGGAAGTTAGGATCTGGCTGTAATAGGGACAATTTCATGAACTGGGTTCTAAAAGCTTACAAGATATTAGCAGGGCATTCAAATAATCAGAATCATAAGAAATAGAATCCAACAAGATAATATAATGGAAGACAAAAATATAAGAAATAAAGCACCCCGTGTTAGGAAGGTCATCGTCTCTTGTCTTTTGTTTTTGGTGTCTCTCATTCTCTCCCAGTTTTATTTAATAAATTCCACATATTTTGAAATATATATAGATATCATGGATCTCATAAAGATGTCACTGAGACTGGGTATGAGCATAAGCCTGACTATTGTGGACACGGAGCAATATGTTGGCTTTGTTCTACTCAATGGCTAAAGACAAATCATGGGACCAATTAGCTTACATTGTAGGTAGGTTTAGATGCCCAAGGTTCATCATTATCAACCTTTACGGGTTTGATATATGGCTGGATACCAGTCCACTTGTTTGCTTACCTTTCTTGTTCTTTTCCCTAAAGATGGTCTTAATTGCAATCCTATTCTTGAGGGGAATAATCAACATTCTTTCTCAATGAGATGATACACTAAATATTTCCCTTCCATTGGAAAATTCAATCAGTATGCAACTGTTCCTTGGAGAAATATGCACTATATGCAGCAGTCCAAAATTCGGCTGTGAATTTTTTAACCTTCTCAAACAAAGAAAGATTGGACACATCTTTCATAACCCTTTTCTGGTATTCTATACTTGTGCATAGATAATGATAGCTTATGTATTTCATGTTCGATACTTTCTTTCTTTTATTTTCAGAAACAAAATTAATAATTGACAATTTCTTTTGTTTTTTGATGAGGGAAATTTCTTAACAAAGAAAAAAAACAGGATTCTAAATAAAAAGAAAGCCCAAAAGACCCAAAGAAATTTAAAAAAAAAAAAAATTACAAGGATAGTTACATGCTTCTCAACAAGGAAATACTTCAAAATATAAAAATTTGGCATACCAGAAACACATGGTTAACATGGGAATCAAGGAAATCTAATACACTATCAGTTGACCCGGAGTTTTTGCAAAATTTATCATACAAATGTAACATATGCAGATTTGTTTTCATGTATAGCACATTTTTTTGATGAATTTTTCATGTATAGCACATTGGGGTTATATCATATCATTTTATGATGAGGATTTGGACAGGTGACTCATTGAGTTTTCAAAAAGTTTCAAGTTATGCTTCCATGTCAAATACAGACACAAAAGTCCCTCCAGCATGTAGCTGGTAAATTCAAACATTCTATAAGAAAAAGATATTAAGTAGATGAAAAAAAAATCTACCTTGCGCATGCGTTCAGCAAGTTCAACATGTGCTGCCTTTACTGCATAATCATCTCCTGTTTTTGTCAGACCCTGTCAAATGAAACAAGTGAGTTCAAATTTCATAGCATCCCATGAAGATTTATAATACAAGGGAATTGTAATCCCACCTAATAACTTGGCAATTATGTTCCTACCTTAGTTATAACCAAAAGTGACAAATCCATGCGGTTCATAAGAAGATCCGAAATGGTGTTCTTGACATACTGGACAGCCCCAGGTATGTCTCGGTCAATTAGTAATTTGTGAAGACATTCAGTTACGAGGTTTTTTACCAGCAGACAATTGTCCCTTCGGACTGTTTCAATGCCTGTGAATCATAAAAGATGAATAAAAACAAGGCCACCATAAAATGGAGAAAACCAAATGGCAGAGACACACTGATGTTCACCTTTAGTGTCCATTTTGTCAAACTTATCTGGATTCGACCAATAGAGCCCAGCATATCTCTTCTTGCTAATCAGTAGATATGGATAATAAACTTTCTCAAACTCTAGTTTGATAGGCTTCACACAACACATGCAAAAGAAAGAAAAAAAATCTCTTACCATCAAATATCAAGATAAACCAAACAAAGATTAGAAATTAAAAAAGATGGTTTGCACAATGTAGATGCAAAGATTAAAACAAACTTCCCTACAAAATCTATGGACCTGAAACAATTTGATAAAGCATAATATGATGCATTTGTGTTGTATACAATTTATAAGCTGCTTGAACGATAGGTAACTAGATTAAGTTGATCGAAAGCAACAAAAAATAATGTGTTGAACTTTAAAATATTAAAATTAGTCAAGATTTAGTTTGTCGGTCATTTAAGCTACAACCAGAAGATTGGTAGGTTCAAGACTCCAAGTATGCCGGTTTGTAGCATCATAATTGTTGAATCTAAAACAAGTTCTGATAAAATGAGAAAGATTGCTCTCAGTCTACAAAATATACATATAATAAACATTCTCAGGAATCTAATTTCTCCAGTTAATGATTTGCATTTAACTGAAGTAAGCTGAGACAAGCAGGAGTAAGAACCAAAACATCACCCAGGGAAAATTCAAAAATGAGTACCTAAAACTCTATAGCATACCTTCGTGAAAGTGCCACTAATATATTCAGCGGCCTCTCGTCCCAAGCTCATTGCTGCTTCTACAGTGGGCACACCAAACTGTACCATTACTGAATCAGTGTCCCCATACACAACCTGAAACCATACAGCAATTACGTCCCATAAAAAAATAATGTAGTTCAGACTACTGTTGGAAACTCCATGCCATTGAAACTCTCAATGTTAGTACTTGAAGGGCATATAAACCAGTGTAGTCAAAGGCTCCAACTGACAACTGGGAGATCATGATTTAATCTTATTATTAGATTCAGTAATTAAACATATTCCAACAATTTATGAGTAATTATTAAACCTCTTATTTAGATTAAAAGAAAGATTAAATAAATATGTATCCCACTGAAAGCTCAATCCTGCACCCTAGATTTAAACCTAATTACAGATTGCCTGTTGATGAACCCCCAATACATCCCAGCATAATCAAAAAACCAAGAGACAAACCCTCTCTCATTAGCAAGAGATTCATAATTTATTCAATAAACAAAAATACTAACAATTGATGAAATCAGATACATCTGAATTATGAACCCTATATTCAAAAATTGAAATTTTTGGATTGCCGCAATAATTTGGATCACCACATCTGCCCATTCTAACCTACTTCCAATGAACAAGGACCTAGTAAGGTCCCCACAATATCTTAACTAATTATAGGTACAAAAGAGAATTTTGTTGTGTTTTTATATATATGTAACCAAGAGAGATCATTGGTGGGTTTTGGTAAAGAAAGGAGTCCCAAGCAGATATATTGACCTAGTTAAGGATATGTATGATGAAGCAATAATTAGTATTCGGACAATCAGGGGAGAGACAAGCAAACTGGCGATCACGGTAGGCTTGCACCAAGGGTCAGCGCAAAATCTATACCTTTTTGCCTTAGTTATGGATGAGTTGACTAGGCGTATCCAGGAGGAGGTGCCATGGTATATGCTCTTTGCTTATGAAGTGTTGATTGATGAGACTAGAAAGGGGGTAAATGACAAGTTAGCACTATGGAGAGATGTTTTAGAATCAAATGGTGTTAAGATAAGCATGACTAAAATAGGATACATGGCATGCAAATTTGGAAAACAAAATAGGAGTAGAAATGAAGTAATTAAGATTGATAACCAAGAGATACCCTAGAGTGACCATTTTTCGTTATCTTGGTTCAACCATGTACAAGGAGGGAGCTATTGTAGATGATGTTGCCCATAGAATTAGAGCCGGACGATTGAAGTGGAGAGGTGCTTCTGGAGTATTGTGTGATAAGCGAATACCACTAAAATTAAAGGGAAAATTTTATAAGACAACTATAAGACCAGCCATGCTTTACGGAGCAGAATGTTG
>JAOXJP010196245.1:0-12156 GCA_025762735.1 Platanus orientalis
ATTGAACGAAGCTCCTTGATCATCTTCTCCACCAAACCTCAAAGGGTACACAATCAATTCTCTTTCAAATTGATAGAGTCCAAGCCACCCTTGAACTCAATCACCGAACTCGACTTTGTCGACATATTTGTTGACTCCTCAGCATAGGTGTTTCCAAGCAACACATAAATATTCCTAACCTTTCTTGCTTCCAAAGCAACATGAGCACCCTGAAAAATCCTCATGGATTTGTTTTTTACAAAAGTTGTACACCCTCTAGAATCTAGCTCACCCAAAGAAATAATGTTCATCTTCAAATTAGCGCACGATGAATTCAAGACACCGTTTCAACAAATCTCCACCTTTGCTTGAATTCCACTAAACTAAAAACTGAATGAAGCTCCTTGATCATCTTCTCCACAAAACCCCGAAGGGTACAAAATTAGTTCTCTTTCAAATTGATAGAGTCCAAGCCACCTTTGAACTCAATCATCGAACCTGACTTTGTCGACATATGTGTTGACTCCTAAGCATAGGTGTTTTTAAGCAACACATAAATATTTCTAACCTTTCTTGCTGCCAAAGCAACCTGAGTACCTCGAAAAATCCTCATGGATTTGTTTTTCGCAAAGGTTGTACACCCTCTAGAATCCAACTCACCCAAAGAAATAAGGTTCCTCTTCAAATCAGGAATATGTAGGACACCTGTCAATGTTCTCAAAACTCCATCATGCATATTGATTTTGACTGTATCTATCCCCAAAATCTTGCATAGCATATCATTACCCATCAAGATAACTCCACATTCAATAGACTTGTAAGTAGAAAACGCATCCTTATTAGGACACATATGATAAGGACAACAAGAATCAAGCACGCAAACATCTTGAAAACCACCATCACCAATGGTGACAGACATAACCATATCATCATCTAAATCTTCCTCTACAATGCTAACCACATCTGAGGATTTAACATTTTCCTTTTCTTTGAATTTAGGACAATTAACCTTAATATGTCATTTCTTATGACTATAGTAACACTCAAAATTTTGATAGGATCTATCAAATATGTTTCCCTTTGTCTTCTTATGAGCAATCAGGCCTTCAGCCTTAACTTGAACTTCGCTAACAAAACCCATTTTTCTCATCTCATTTGAAAGAATGGTTGTTGTTACCTCCTCTAAATCAATAGAATCATTCTCATAGAGCAGAGTTGTCACAAGATGTTCATATGATAAAGAAAACGAAGACAAAAGGATTAAGGCCTTATCTTCTTCCTCAAACTTTAACCTAATACTTGTCAACTGACAAATGATCTTATTAAACTCATTAAGATATTCAGAAATACTCATGCCTTCTCGCATCTGTAGGGTCTACAGTTTTTGCTTGAGGTAGAGACGATTTGTAAGGGATTTAATCATGTAAAAGCTTTCAAGCTTTAACCAAAGTTTCACTGTAGAATCTTCATTCAGAATATTGTACAACACTTCATCCGCAAGGTACAAACGAATCGCACTCTAATCCTTCAAATCGTAATCCTCCCAGTTGTTTTCTGACATCCCAGCAAGCTTCCCTTTTTAATGCCTTGTTCAAACCCTACTGAATCAATAGGTCTCCAACCTTAACTTTTCATAAGCCGAAATTGTTCTTTCTATTGAACTTCTCAACCTTAAACCTTGTAGCCGCTATCGCAAAATCCAAAAAAAAAAAATCATTAATCTGTAGCACAACCTAAAGCTCTAATACCAGTTTGTTGTGTCAAAACAGCACAACATAACGAAATATGGATCAGATTCAAATATGTAATGCAAAAAAACAAAACGAAAAAACAGAAATGGCAAAAAACAATCACACAAGAGACAATATTTAACGTGGTTCGATAAACCTACTAACATCCACATGCGAAGACGATCAATAACTTCACTTATAGGGAAAATAGATAAAAGTATAATATGCACAAATAACAAATTTCCAAAACTAAGAAGAACCCTAAGCAAAACCCGAAGAAGAACTCACCAAAACCAAATACGTTCTTGCCTCTCCCCAAAGTCTTCTTCTACACCCAAAACCTAAAATAAAATAATATATATAATAAACAAAACAAAAAAACCCTAAAACATTATTTTTGTTAAAACCCAAAAATACCCAAATCCAAAACTGGACGTTTCCTTGGCGTTAGTGTTGCAGCTAAATGAAAACCAACAACTGAACACTTGCCAATCTCATATGTAATGATTTGAATCCTTGTACCTGTATTTGTCAGTAAATCTTAATTTGCTAAATAAATATAATTATTATTTACTTATCAACAAACGAAAAAAAAAGTCCTAAAACACTTTGAACGAAACTATTCGTATGCCCACAAAGTTCACTTATTTAATTGGAGAATTTAAGATCTAATTTTCTAATTGAATGCTAAAATTTAAAAATGAGAAATATAGATCAACTTGGTACTCCACACCACGAATCATTAAAAATTTAAAGGATACTAATCTCATGGTTTTAACTCAAAGTATATATCATGTTGTAACCAGGTCATCAAGTTGAAATTTGTTTTAAATGCACAACTATCTCTTTGTCTAAAATGACAGAACCCTATCTCATGGTGACGTTCACAATTCGTTTAGTTTTTCTAATTGGATTTTCATTGAACATCTGGGAGCTGCTCAAGATTGACTTACTCTTATAATTAAGGCCCTCAAGTGTCTCCTTACATACTAGGATTCTTGGCACTCTACAACAAACTAAAGGTAAAGCAATGGTGAAATTTTACCCCTATGCACCATTCCTTGTATACAAATCATAAATTTCAATGCTTAGTTTCGTCTTTTTGAGAAATCACTAACTACATACTTCTTCAGTTGTGAGGTTTGAGCTCATGTTACTTTTCAAGTAGGTATTTATACTAAAGCTCATTGTGTCAGGATAGATGATAATGGTTTGTTTGTTGTATTTTTACTCTTTTATTTTTTTTGGTTCTATGTGCCTCTCATAGATTTTACCATGTTCTTAGGTTCCATCTAATTTTTTTAGTTTCCTCTTACCACACAGCTAAAGGTGTCATTAGTACCAATTATTATTTTTATTATAAAAAATAATAATATTGTTTACCCATTTTTATAATTAATTTTCATAGTGAGAAACATTATTGGTTGAATTACATCAAATTTAATTCCAAATATATCTTTTCTCACAATCATGCCAAATGGTACACTGATTACCCAAATAAAATGTCATGGTTTACTCAATTTTTTTATTCGTTGCTAGTAAATATCAATAATATTCAAACAAATGAGCAGTACTTACATGACTTTGGGATCTATCATACCCTTGAAAAAATGGTTTAAGAAATGGAAAAGATGTTCTGTTCAGGATTTGCTATCCAGGATGGTGTCCAATAGGGGTGTGAACGAGCCGAGCTTTGCCTAACTCGACTCGGGCTTGTCACATGAAGGCCAGGCTCAGGCTCTACTCAAGCTCGTGACGAGCCTGAGTTGCCAAGCTTAGGCTCGGCTCACCAACAAAATAAAATCCCAACATCCTAATGGTCCATTAACTTAATATGTTTTATTAATTTGAATATTTCTATTGTTATTATATATAATTTTATTATAAAATTATTAACTAAACTCAGGTCTTAATGAGTCAAGTTTTTTAGCGAGCTAAGTTTAGTAAAATTATGCTTAGACTCACTTAACAAACAAGTTTAAATCAAAACTCAGGCTTGGCTCACCAAACTTAAAACAAGACTCACACTCGGCTCTTAACAAGCCGAGCTCCGAGCTAGCTTGGCTCTTTGACTGCCCTAGTGTCCAAGACACCATGAGGCTTCAAATGGAATAAAATGGGTGAGACGTGAAATTTTAAAAAGTCCCGCCCATTTTGTTCCATGTGCAGCTCCATGGTGTCCTAGACGGCAAATCCTGGACAAAACATCTGCCCTCATTTAACACTTCTTAAAAAAATCTCCCAAGAAATTATTATATCTAGTTGATCCCAAACTTAGCTAATGTAGGGAATTGAACTACTAAATTATAGCCCTAGCCAAAAAAATAAAAAAAATCTTGAAGTTGTTGGTTAGAAAAGCTGACATTTAGGAGATTATTAAAATAGTTTGACTTTCGAGAGATACAAACCATGACATAATAAGAAAAATAAATCAGTAACTCCACAAAAAGTCAACTTAATACCAAGTTAATATAAGGAGAGTGATTCTGTGTTAACACAGGCCTGTGTAGGCATGCCATTGATTGACCCACGATGTGTTTTTCAATTTGGTCTCTTTTTTTAACACCGGAACACTCCCAAACATATGATGTGTCAGTTTCTAATTCACCATAAAACACTACAGACACTTTGTTATCAGAGAACATTTTCTTCCAAACGGTCCATATGAGAATAACGAACATCATTACTGTTCCTTCATTGAAGTTGTATAAACAATGTCAATCTTCCCACTTGCATCCAAAAGGTTGACCGATGCCATTGTCTAATTAAGCAAGTTGGATTCGAACACGCGACTTCTATTTATGGAAAATAAGAGATTTTCTCTAATGTTGGTCCCACCTAGAAAATCTCCTTTGCCAAATATTGGCCCAATCAGATGATTAGACGGTTGAAAATGAATCCAACCTTAACGAAGTTTTGATCAGGGTGATATCTTAAGTAGGGACCAACCATCATTTGATGGGTCACACCCAGTATCTTCTTAAGAAATCTATTAAGCAAACATGCATGCGAATGTGCAATTAGAGCAAAAGGTAGAAGAGAAAGCCTTTTACCTTGAATTGGTATATCGAAACATCCAACGTCAAGACTGGAGTTACTCTTGAATGTGCATCTCCCACCCCTTGTTTCACAATCTCCACAGTCAGGTGAATCCCATGTTAGACGAAGATCATCGCTGAGGTCTGATGAGAACCCATCAAACTGAAGCGGCCATGGCACCGGAATCGAAACGGTTGCGATGTTCCGGGACATTGACGACATCATTCCGGCAAGACTCATGGAAGAGGTGGCCACAATAGTGTTGGTGGAGCTGCTAAGGCATTTGATGGGCGTGAACCGAGACCTCGTGAGCTCTGCTGAGCAATTGAGGAACGTGTAGTTCAAATAGTAATAACCCACGAAAGGAGAACCTGAAAGATTGGGTGATAGAAGCCGTCTGGGTAGGCACTGATCTGGGTCGTAAATCCTTATTTCCTGTGTAGCATAGTTGATGCCTCGCACGAAGAACATTCCCCAAGATTGAAGGTCGAGAATTGTCTTCGTCTGATCAGTACTGCAGATGAGATCGAAGCCCGGGTAGCCACAACGATCGGGTTGGCGACCATTTAACCTGAAAGGGAATCGGATAAGTGGCCCGTCTTTGCTGCAGCTGGAATTTGAGCAGTCATCTTCGGCTATGGATATGTCTGACAAGAGGAGGAAGAGAAAGAAGAGGATACCCATTTCCATCTGCAAGAAAAGATGGGTTTTGTTGATGGGTTGACTTGCAATTAATAGGACTAGTTTGTGTTAGACTTCATTAAATTATTCGGAGGTCTACACTCTGAATGGCTAATTAAGTACTTGATAAACCGTACACTCCATGTACATGAGCACAGCATGGTGTCCCTCCAGTCATGTAGTAAGCAAGAAGGTATCTCCTACTCCAAACTTCAAAAAGAGACTGTAATCATCCAATCTTCCAGGTTCTACCATAGCGATGTTACATATCTCTAACAATGGATACCGTTAATCAATCAAAAGATTTTCTACATCATCAAAATTGGATGATTTCCCAACGGTCGGGCTTATAAGGGAAGCGTTATAAATAATATCAAAACCAAGGCGGCTAAAAATACTAATCGAAAAAAAAAGGCCGCTCGGAATTTCCATATGGATCAGACTTGACCTGCAAAAATGCCCTCCCTTCCTTTGTGGTATTTTATTTTCTCCCCATTAACTATACAGCCTGGTCTAAAACACGGTTCCATCTTAACTACTGTTATTAAAAAAAAAAAGAGAAAACAACTATCTATTAAGCAATTGATTAACTACTTGATATTTTGAGGGTCATTCTAATAAAAGTGCTATAGGAGCACATGCAAATGTATTTCATCAACTGGATGATATGATCCTTGGTGTAGTTTTAGAGCACTATGGCCTATCAAATTGTTGTGTGGAAATCTAGATTTGGGATTGTATGCAACAAAATAGAAGAGAGAATGTTGAAACCCAAAAAAATGTGCGTGAATAAAAAATATATTCTTCACTCATTACACTAATTACGGCGAATGAAAATTTGGATTCTCATTCGCCACGAATTAAAGGGTTTCAGTTATTCATTTTTGTCCCAAAAATGTGCGTGAATGAACTGTTCACTTGCACATTGCGGAAATCAAAAACTGAAAATTGGTTTTATTTCTTTCTAGGAAGGTTGTTTCCCGGCAATCTCACATATAACCCCATGCTTTTGCTTCGCTTTACAATCGTCATATTCATCCGCTTAGCCACACCGCAAACTCATGATCGATCAGGGATCTTGTAATCAATCACGAGCCTAAGCCTAAGTTGTGATTGATCACGAGATCTATAGTTAATCAAGGATCTCGTAATTTATCACGATGGTATTTTTTGGAAAATAAAAATTTCACATCCTAATGGGAGATTTTCAAATTTTGAACTCTATCTTTTGAAATCTAAGGCTCTAAAGAGATGTCCATTTTAAAAGATTCTAATCCTAAGGTTGTGGGTGTTTCTCACTTTTATAAAATGGAACTTTTTCCTTTAAGGAAAACACTTCAAGCAAGCTAGAGAGTATTAGAAAGATTACCAAATTAAGAGACTCTTTCACTGAGAAAACCTTTATTCTTCTACTAGTTTTGAGCTTGAATAGCTAACATCTCACTCAAGAATCACTCTCTCTTTCTCTCCTCTTGAATACCACTCTACTACTATTAAGAAGAACTTGTGGTGAGCTTTTTCCAAGAGGAAACTCACACTTGGTGGAGCTCAATGAGCACTAAAGCCAAGAGCTTAAAGTTTGTGAGTAGCTAAGGCAAACTAGCTCAATAAGGAGCACTTCACTTTGTGTAACTAGCAACAACAACCATCTAATAGTAATATTTGCTTTACTTTATATTCATATTTACTATTATGTTTGCTTTGCTTCCGGTGGAGACACCGAAAGCTTGACTACCTCCGTCAGAGACACTGGAAGTAGTACAAACTCGCCAGAGACACTGAACATTGTTCTTTAGCTTTCTTGTGAGCAAGTAGTTAGGTTTTTATATATTGACCTAGATTGTAATAGTACCTATATGAAATTTATCTAAGCTCGGTGGTGAGCTTTAGAAAAGTAGACATAGGCACTAGTGTCGAATCATTATAAATCTCTTGTTGTGATTAAGTGGGTGATTGTTTGTCTCTTTATTTTGATGCTCATAACTACTATTGCATATTACTTGTTTGACAAAATATTTTGGTAGACACTTTGTAGCACACACACACATAGGCTAAGTAAAAAAGATTAAAATCAATCTCAAGATTTACAAAAAGGGGTAAATTAAAATTAGATATCTTATTCACCCCCTCCCCCCTTTAGGATAACTTGAGAGCAATTTCAACAAATTATAATCGTGATAGTCATGGATTACCTGAATAATCACAGGTCGGTAGTTAGTCACAAACTTCACTTTAGTAGCAATACACAAGTCAGTTTTAATTAGCTTTTTAGTTGCGATTTAAACAACATGTTGCAAATTTCTGGTTTTTTCAGATTTCTTGTCTTCTTTAGTCTTAGGGTTTTGTTAACCAATTCATCCTAGCATAGGTGTCGTTCTCACGTTTCTTGAAGATAGTTGAGGCCTCCCAACAATGTGAAAGGGATTTTGACTAAGCTAACCCCATGATACAATCTAACTCGAGTAGAACCGTTGTCTCTCTACAGATTTGCACTCGCTGGCAAAGACAAACGAAACTTCATTGTTTTATTAAAGTCAAGAGTCCTTAGGTTTAGTTTTGTAGAAAATCCAGCAACATAACATTATTGTAAATGGTTTCCTTAAATATAATTCACTCAAGAGATCAAAGTAGATTCTCACAAAGAAAGTACCGGATATCAAGGGTATAATACTCAGATGAATCATGCGTTCTCTCACAATAAAGAGTTTGGATTCAAAAGAGCCTCAATTTCAAGAACTCACGGTTGCTCCCTTCTAAAGGATGAGATCCAAGTTCAAAAACCACACAAAGAATAGCATAAAAAGAAAAAGAGATTTTGAAGAAAATGTTGTTCATGAAAATTGAATGAGTCCTTCATCATTAGAGTTAGGTCAGGAAATCACAAAGCAGCCACAATCATTTAGCTCTTCTCTTTTTCTCTCTTTTCTTTTGAAAGCAAAAACCACCCAAAAAAATCCCTAACTTCTTATGGTTTCATGCACCTTCTTTCCTATTTATAGGGAGAGAGGGGCATGAGTGGCAGCAACCCTAACCACTCCCCTACATCTCTAAGAGGGAGTTATGTGTTAGTTACCATTCACCCCACTTCATTTGTCACCCGGCAACTCTGTTTCTATTTTAGAAACTGTAGCTGCAAATCCCATCTATTTTACTTTAGTTTTCCCTTATGGGAATTGATTCAATTCCTCGTCACTGATTTAATTAACTCCCTACATCTACTGGAGTCGATTCAATTACTTCTTAGGATCAATCATCCTATCGGAGTTGATTAGATGCCTCCTTTGGGATTCACCCTAAAGAGTCTATTAGATTCCTCCTATGGAGTGTGTTAACTAGCGTGCTTCCAATTATCAACAGTCTATTATATAATCTACCCCCAATCCCTTGAATTGGTCGTATGATTTGGTTGTTTACTTTCACGGTAAGTATATCATTTGCATAGTGAAGTAGGTATTGTGGAATTTGAAATTCGGGATCAGTTTATGAACGCTTCCCTTAACAACTGCTGACCGCCGAACCCTGTCAGGGGCGGACACATCAGCGTTGAAAAGTGATTTTCATCTTTTGGGGGGACACATATTCACTTTTCGGCATTGATGTGCCCACCACCTGACAAGGAGCAGCGGTTAGCATTTGTTAACGTGAGCATTTTTTATCCATTCACTTGAAATTACTCAACCCAAAAACAAAAAAGAATCCATATTGAGGGGCGAACCCACCTCCAAATCGCTTGATTCCAATCCAGTGGCTGACCCAATAAATTGTTGAATTGGTTCATCAATTCCTCAATCTGACTAGACACTCAAGAGATTATGAAAGCATTACCTTAACAATTGTGCCATACGGCATTGGCATACTCACTAGTCAACAGTTAGGTCTATAGGAGGATCCACTCAAGTTTAGTTTGAAAAACGCCAACATGAACCCAGCAAGTTTACTAATCGGGTTTGTGTTGATGCGGTTAAAGAAATGGTGCCAAAGTTATGCAGCTTGTGAATCCTGTTCTTCGTTTCCTCTCTAGGGTAAAAGATTTTATTAAGTACCAACCTAGAAGCCTAGATAGTGTAGTATGCAATAAGGTTGCATTGGTTGATTTTGAATAGCATTTTGAGCATAAGTTTGTCATTTAAGGATTTTTCATGAACTGATTTTTACCTCCCCTAATCATCGTGGAGATGACCACATTTTGATGATGATCTAATGCAACCAAATGTTCTGCAAAACAAAAACAAAAACATAAAAATACACAATGATTTCTCCGTTTTCTTCTCTTTCAAAGAATGAGAAACAGAGGAGAACGCATTTTTGGAAGGTTACCAAGCACACACTAAGCATCTAGTGTCTACTAGGTATTATATCCCAAGCAATTCGAGGTTTTATACACTGAAGTAGAAAATTAATGAAAAAAGATTTTTGCCTAAAAGCTCGCTAGGACATAAAACAACATATTTTAAAACCCAACTTCAATTGATGAATCTAAAAATCACACACATAGCCACATGATATGATTTGAATATGCTGATAGAATGACAAGTCACCATTGAGTCCGTAGCATTTACGAGTTGAGTGATAAATTCTTAGTTCTACTTTCTGGACACCTTCTCTTAGTTATAGTGTCGTAATGTAGAATAAATAACTTTGGTAACACCATCAATTTTAATATTTTGCCTGTATATTCGATAGTGTCAATTTCCTGAAGTATTGTTGTTATTATCTATTGCAGGCGCATCTACTAAGCTAGTGGTTACAGGTGAAACTTCCTACTCAACCTTCAAACCTTCATTTGTGTCATTAGTAGTTGTGATTTGCAGCTTATATGTTTGATCTATGTAGGTTTAACAACAGGCTTCTTTCTTCTTGTGGTAGCAATAGTGGCACTCACTTGGATTTATCATGTCCTCAATTCTGATAAAATAGAAAAAGAGAATCAAATCATAATCGAAAAGTTCTTGGAAGACTACGAGAATCTTCAGCCCACACGGTACTCATATGCAGATATTAAAAGGTTTACTAATAAATTTAAAGAAAATTTGGGTGAAGGAGGTTATGGCAGTGTCTTCAAAGGGAAGCTTTCTATCAACATCCCAATCACTGTTAAGATCCTCAACAATTCCAAGGGTAATGGAGGAGAGTTCATTAATGAAGTGGGCACAATTGGTAGGATTCACCATGTTAATGTTGTCCGCCTAGTGGGATTTTGTGCTGATGGGTTTAGACGAGCTCTTGTGTATGAGTTTTTGCCAAATGAGTCACTAGCGAAGTTCATCTTCTCGAGGCATGGTAAGAATCCTTCTCTTACTTGGGAAAAGCTTCAAGATATTGCTATGGGCATAGCCAAAGGAATAAAATATCTTCATCAAGGATGTAATCAACGCATTCTTCATTTTGATATCAAGCCTCATAATATCCTGCTAGATCACAACTTCAACCCTAAAATATCTTATTTTGGCCTCGCAAAATTGTGTTCTAAGGATAAAAGTGTTGTTTCTATGACTACCGCCAGAGGGACTAAGGGCTATATTGCACCCGAAGTGCTCTCTAGAAACTTTGGGAATGTGTCCTCTAAATCAGATGTTTATAGTTTTGGCATCTTATTACTCGAAATAGTTCGAGGGAAGATGAATATCAACACAACAATGAACACAAGCCAAGGGTATTTCCCAGAGTGGATTTATAATCATCTTGATCAAGAAGAAGATTTGGAATTCAAGGTAGATGAAGATAGAGATGCTTGCATACCAAAGATATTAACAATTGTGGCACTTTGGTGCATTCAATGATACCCAGTGGACCGCTCTTCAATGAGTGTTGTGGTTCAAATGTTGGAAGGAGACATAAAAAGCTTGATCATGCCACCCAACCCTTTTCCCTCCAAAACACACAAGAGTTTTGTAGCTAATCCAAAAAGACCTTTCCACACAAAGTTAACAGTTATTTCTGAGCAAGGGTGAGGGAAAAATAAGTTGAAATTATGGATGTTGAAAATTTAAAATTTGCAGGGTTCATCTGGTGCTCATCATTTGATTTAGCCATTCTATCAATGTGCGAAACTTTGAAATATTTTACAATTTGGCGTCTTACAATCCAAAAAAATACCTATTTACACAGTAAAAGTATCATTCTGAACAAGCTTGAGGGCAATAAATTGTCATTGATATTGACATATTAAAATAAACAGGAACAATGTGGTGATCATCCTCTAGTTTAGCCTTTCAGTCAACATAGAGAGCTTGGGAATTGCAAAATTAGGTATGCAATATGGTTGGTGTATATAAAAACGAACAATGGTTAATCTATATATACTAAAGCAAAGAGGGTTACCCTCTACGACTTTCTATCTAATTTTTCTTTTTTTAATCTATGCCATGTGGACCCTATCCCCACCCCATGTTTCCCTCTCTCTCTCTCTCTCTCTCTCTCTCTCTCTCTCTCTCTCTCTCTCTCTTAATCTGTTTCCCTTTTTCCTCTTTCTTAATCGGTTACATTTTAAAACCTCAAAATGTTCCCTCTCTCAAATTTTCTTTCAAAATTCTACGGGATTTCACGGCTATATACTCCTCGTGTGATTACACTGGGCATTCACTAGTATTATTATATAATAAAGTTATAATGTTGCTACCTTTCTGGTAATACTTCTAATAGAAGTAGGGGTGGGCATGGCCCGGGCCAGTCTGAGCCCAGCCCTCAAATTAGCCCCAAAAAGCCCAACCCGAGCTAGGCCCAAACT